>JAMZEH010000042.1:2072500-2087500 GCA_024699665.1 Ostrea denselamellosa
TTAAATATATCAATCAGTATCATAAATCCCATAGAGCATGCAAAATTAGGAGTAAGACAAACACTGATCCCAGGTCACACCAGAAGTGGGGATCAGGAGCCTAGAAGGAGTAAGCATATCCTGTTGAACGGTCGGGTGAGACTATAATTACCGAGGCCCCGTGTCACACCAAGTGTGGCACGACAAAGATCCCTCTCTTCTCAATAGCCGTTAGTGCCGAGCATAGTCTTAAATTTTACAGCTCTTCACCGGCAATGGTGAGGTCTCGATATGAGTGAAAAATTCTCGAGATGGACGTTAAACAATATGCAACCAATCGCCGTCAGCCCAATATCTTGATCAGGTAAACGGAGTAATCCGTAGTCAAAATCAGTGTGTAAATACAGCCTAAGAATCGTTATGAAACAAGTCAGATAGCATTCAACCTAACGTACACATTTGCAAATGAAATCATTATAACCGTGGCCGAGTGGTTAGAGCATCGGGCTCAGAATCACGAAGCATCTCACCTCTGTCGGCGCGTGTTCGAATCTCGGCCGCGGCGTTATGTGAGTAAGTTTGCCAGTTTACTTGCGGAAGGTCAGTGGTCTCTTCCCTGGTACATTGTATTTGGGGTCTCTCCTCCACCAACAAAAACTGGACGCCACCAGATAACTGAAAAATTGTTGAGTGTGGCGGAAAGCAATAAATAATCAATCAATCATTATAACGACTGTAGAATTTGCGAACTGCTGACGTTAAACGAGATTGTTGAAATCCCTATTACATTAGCTTATTTGTCAGTAGCTTATTGCGATTTTGAAATTGATCATGCGCAGAACAAGCTTTCGATATCGCATCAGTTGAAAGACATAAACACCATATGAAGGTGATAATGGAATATTGACATATAAATATGGAAAATTAACGATTTAGAAGTGAGAGTCGTGGGTCTTTCGGATATGGCCTTAAAAATGGAGGTCCCGTGTTGCGACTGGCTTTCTCACGTTAAAGAAACCTCACTGCTACAGTCCTGAGCGCTAAGTATAGGTCTAAAATTGTTGTACTTCTCCTACAACTAGTTACGTCTCATTCTGAGTGAAAATTTCTCAAAGGGACTTAAAACAAATATATAAACAAACACATGATAGAGAGACCGAGGTAATACCAAATTAAAGATACGAGAAATATCAACGAAAATCTCAAATTCTATAAAGCAAATAATGATTTTGTACGAAATTAACTGTGTTCTGTTCGTGGATACAACTGCATAGTCAATGGCTAACCAGTGTAATCTTCGTATGCCCTGTTGATTCTGGTGATATTATTTCTGTACTCTACTTGCAAGATACGTAAATATGTCAACATGCAAGAAACGTTTGTCAACATGCAAGATAAATTTGTCTACATGCAAGATAATTATGTTGATTTGCAAATTACCAATCTTTTTAGAGAATCTGATTTTAATATTTATAATTTACTTATTAACGCCAATATGTGACATCATACATGCAAGATACAACATTAATATTTCCATCCGACTTATTTATATCAACATGCGATATAATTATGCAGACATGCAACTTATTTATGTTGACATGCAATTAATTTATGTTGAAATGCGACTTATTCATATTAATATGTGAGATAACTGTTATTTATGTAGGTATGCGAGTTAATTAAGTTAGCATTGTTAGTAACATGTTAATTAAGTTAATGGTCACTCTTTGTTATCGTCCCCTTTCATGCAACATACATATTTGTACATGCGACTTGCATGTTGGCATAAATAAGTCGTATATTCACATAAATAAGTAGCATGTTCACATAAATATGTTGCATGTCTACTTCATCAACTCACATGTCGACATAAGTATCTCGCATGACATAAATATGTTGTATGTACGATGACAGATACTGGTGTTAGTAAGTAAATTTACCAATATTAAAATCAGATTCTATAAAAAGATTGGTGACTTGCATGTCAACATAAATATCCTGCATATTGACATAAATTATCTAGCACGTAGGGGGCAGAAATGTATCACCATAATTGATAGAAAAGGCCAGATACTCAAATATATCAAGTTTTTAAAGGAAATGTTAGAAATGTGAATCTAACGAAACTGAAAATGAATATCATTTGTTCTGCCATGTCCCTATTCTGATTTACATCAGGATTTTACTCGACCATCCATGTTTAAATTTGTGTAACTTTTTTCAATAAGAAATAGAAAAACAGTATGTAATTTACCAAGTTTTTTAATAAAGGCTCCACGCCTAAGAATATCTAAACATACGAGAGCCAGTCAATAAGTAACCAGCCTAACTTGATTCCGGTTGAGATCCACCTCTTCTTTATCGATGCAATTGCCCTCTAGTGTGATGCACTTAGACCAACGGTGTTCAAGTGCCATCAGCCCAGAAGGAAAAATGCTAGAGTCCTTTCCATTGGCTCACTCCTTAACTGCCATCACGACTTATTCGTCAGACCGGAAATGACGTCTACGATATCCTATTTAAAGTTTGGGAATAGAAAGAAGTAGCTAGGAGCTAGGTCAGGCGAATAGGCAGGATGTTATACTAATTCATACCCGTTTCGCTCTACAACATCCATTGACACTTTCCAAGTGTGGACTATCGAGTTGTCCTGTTGTGCAGCAAAACACTTTAGAGAGTTTATCTCGGCCTTTTTCACGGATGGTGGTTCTCAGCTCGTCTAGCAAGTTTGCATAGTACACTCCAGTTATTGTACTTCTCCTGGATACAGAGTCCAACACAATAAAGCTTTTTGCGTCCCAAACTACTGTGGCTATCACCTTGCCAGCGGTTGGTTTCGTCTTGAACTTCTGTGGTCTCGGGGACCCCGGCCCTACCCACTAATGACTCTGAGCGTTATTCTCTGGCTCATAATGATAAACCCAAGTCTCATCTACAGTCACTAGACGCGAACGAAAATCAACTTTGAACTAATACGCTTCAATAAAGCGCTGCATACTGATGCTCTGATTGCCATTTGCTTATCGCTCAGAGATTTCGAGACCCAATAGGCTGTTAGCTTCCGCATACTTAAACTATCGTGTAAGATTGTTGAAACGCTGCCATGTGAAATGCCTAATGCCTGCATTATTTCGTCCACCTGAATTCACCTATCAGGGTATACCAGATCTCGAACTTTGTTATACGTTTCATCGTCTGTGGCATCCAGTGGGCGACCAGATCTGGCTTCATCTTCTAAAGACGTTCTATCGCGTATGAATTCCCCAACCCAGAATTTAACCTGAGCATAAGACGGTACAGAAGACCCATAAACATCGGCTCACTCACTGTGAATTTCCTTACCTGTTTTACCTTTTAAATACAAATACAGAATTACAGCACGGTACTCAACTTTAGATGAAAACCATGCCTCTACATCACTAGCCATGTTTGAAATTCAATATCTTATTAAAGAATGACTCGATACGAGTGCAATTTTGTACCCAGGAATAAACCATGTATTGAAACAAAGCATGAAAATCGTGACCGTATCGGTCAATCGGAAATGGGAAAGGTTGGATACTAATTGACTCTCCCTCGTATTATATGCGTGTAAGTCCTTCATATCTGCCCACATGATTACACCCGCTAGCATATTGCTACTTAAATATCATATAACTGTACTATATCAAAGAGATGTTTCTCAAGGTTTAATAAACTAAACGGACCCCGGGAAACACCAAATGTGATCAGGTGCCTAGGAGAAGTAATCATCCCCTGTTGACTGCAGAAAGAAAATGGAGGTCCGCCTAAGAATCACACGATGTTTTTTTGTTTTTTTGTTTTTTTTTTGGGGGGGGGGGGGGGAGGGGGGGGGGGGGTAAGTCGAGGGGGGGGGGGGGGGTAAGTCGAAGTTTGAGAAATGGCGCAAACTTTACAAACATCATGGCATGCATATCAAAGAGAATCAGTAATATGGATAAATTTATGCACAATGTATAGCTTGTCGGTTGGGGTCTTTAAATGTTGGTCTCAATGGTTAAATCACAATCTCTTGGCATTACATGTCTCTGTGGTTCTAGCGGTTTTAACTATATGTATGACTGAAATGTCGCCAAAGAGACGAAAAATACCATTACATCAATCAAAGTATGTGCAATAAAAAGTGCAATTTGAAATAAATGAAAGTGGCTACAATAAAGAGTTGTGATGTATTTGGGAAATGATTTTCGAAAACAAAAGTTAAATAGATTGACAATTACTTCAAGTAAACTATAAATACGGTGCTTTGGTCTAGACTTCGAAATATGACATTAAACTTCCAGAATTGAAGTTAAAAGCAAAGAAGCGGGAAAACTTTCACTCCTATTTGGCCCTGCTTTTTCACCGTATTTTCCAAGAGTTCTTGGAAAAGAAACAATTTACAGTATGGTACCGAGAAATAATAGGCTGCCAATTAGCATATTACATAGATGGATTTTCACGTTTTGTTTTTTGAAAGAAGATTGCTTGAAAAAACTAAAACACGTGCATCTTCAACGGCCAAATTGGTATAATTATATGATTGACAATATGATAAAATATGATGAAATTAACTTGGGAATTTTCCCAAGTGAAAATTTACATTTTCATGGATTTTCTAAACCAATTTATGTTGAAGACAAAAGACGTTTGTTATAATGCTTTTCTTACTTGTGATACACGCAGATCTACATGTCAGGTTTAAGGCAGATGATGTCTGGTTACCAAATTTATTCAGCAAACAATTTGTAAATATAGCATTCAAGTAACTTTGCTTGATCGTGGAGTTTTAATTAACATCGAGGACAGTTTTGGACAAGCTACACATTCCTACCAAAGATTTAGTTCTTCGATAAACGTATATGAAACAAGAATTGTGTATGTCCAAAGATACGCTATATGTTCTCTGGAGAAAAAAACTTCAACAAAAATCAGCATTTTAACAACATTTAAGTAGAATTGAAAAATCGTGTAAAGTTTGTGGCCTATACTGTAGATTGTTTAATTTACGCTTGTACTTCATATTGCGAAATAACTCTTACAGGTCAAATCGCGTGATCATAAATTTATGAGTGTTCTGTTGATCAAGAGTTTTTAGATGTATTTGAGCAACATAAAAATAAAAACGAATAATTTAATTTAGCGAGTGACGCCTCTCGCGAAATTATGCCATAATAAATTTCTCGCGTATAATTGAGAATTTACAGTATGCTCCATATGACTGTAAATATTAGCGACAAATTATGTGAAACAGTATTGGACATAATATCTTTTATGAGCGGAAAGATTAGTTATTTTATACATGCAGGTTTAAAATTTGAAATTTTAAAGCTTTTATCATACATATTTCGTTATATTTAATTTCGTAATTTAGATTGCAAACTAAATATTATATTAACTTTATGATAGTTTGCGTATTTTCTACAATTCACAGAGCAGTAATTAATTCTCTCAAACCACCAGTTATTAAGTGATTAATGTAGACTAGCGAAAGCGACAACGCTTAACCAAGAGATCGGTTTCTACTGCTTTAAGTTGTCAACATATTTTAGGCAAACATCTGCACGTTATAATTTGCCGAAATCATCGAAGCGCATCGTCGTTCTTTGAAGTTACGTTCATCGGTTTTGTTTCTTATGAAGTGGAAATTAGTCGGGGAACCAAAGAGTGGCTGGTTAAATATGCAGCGACATTAAAATAATATCTGAAGTAATTTACTTATCCGTTTCTGGATTAAGTGTGGTACGACACCTCTCTCTCTCCCGTATTTAATCATTCTGTCACACAAGTCTTCACTATACACAGAGAATGTTGATTGCTCCAGTGGCACAGAATCTCCTACTTACCAGATATCAAATGTACTGCGGGAACCATTCAAGATTGTGTATCGAAGGACTACCATGCACATGTTGCTGCTGGTGTTGACATGTCTAGTGCTCCCCGTGTGGATTGTTAATAGTGATCACCAGAGACTTCCCAAGCCCAGATTCAGAGGTAAGCTAATTAAACACTGCTTTTCATGTTTGTTTTAATTGTATTAAACGCGCATTAATTTTACTTTGAATGTAATTAGGTAATACCTAAAAACAAATTCTACACCATCGGATATCAAATGTCAGTGAAGCAGCGGTGCGGTCTTTTTTCTTTTCTTTTTTTTTTCAAAATAAAATAAATCTTCACTTTCTTTATATTTCCTTTCGTATTCTGATTTTAAAACAAAACGTTCATATAATGAAAACATTCTTTATGGTCACCTCGTCCTAACTATTATCAATTGCGAAATTAATTAGTAATCGGCAGGCACCTGTGATTCTATTATCATGGACGTAGCTAATTAAGAAAATTAATTAATGCTGATAATCTAAATTACATGTACTAGACTCATGCAAGTTCTTACAAATATCAACATTAGTTTTGTGGTAAGCAGAGGAATAATGATATAATGTGAACTTATAATAAATATTTCCGTATAGATTTTATTTATGAAAAATGATGCAGTGTTATATAATATGCTACATTATGAGTCATGGGAACATAACTTATCTCCTTATCTGCAAAACATACTTTGATATATAATGTCAGCATAAATCATTATTTCACTGCCTTTTCTTTGCTTCTAAAGAAAAAAAGAAATCCATTTTAGCGACTTGAAATAGAGAGATTGCATTTGTACCAAACCCCGTTGTTCCGAAGAGTTTTTGTGACAATAATGGACTTTTGACGCTGTTCTTGGCATTAAATCTCAAATAATAACTATGTTTTTAAAAACAAATTATATAAATGCATTTCTCTCTCTCTCTCTCTCTTTTTTTTTTTCTTTTTTTTTTTGAAAGTATTTTTTTTTTTTTAAAATGGTGATTTAAAAACACCCTGGAAAATGTAAGACAAAACAAAATAAATGACATAAAGTAGAGACATCGTTTCAATGACAATTTAATGCATTCAGAAATAAATTTTATTTATATATACATGAAATTACAATGTACACAACGTACAGTTGTATACAATTCGGACTAGTCGCGATACCTCAGTGGCTTGAGCGTTCGCTTCGTAATCGAGGGGTCGTGAGTTCGAGCCCCGCTTGTGCCACGACCGCGTCAAACTCTAGACATTTCTTAAATAGTGATTGTTCCTTCGTCAAAATGCTCGGCATTTAGAAGTGAGAAAGCGGATCTTTCGTATATGACCTTAAAAAAGGAGGTCCCGTGTCACAGTAACGTTGGCAATTTAAAGAACCCTCACTGCTACGGCCCTGAACGCTAAGCATAGGTCTAAATTTGTGATACTTCACCTACAGCTGGTGGTGTCTCAATATAAAAAATTCTCAACGGGACGTAAAACAAACAAACAAACAATCTAGTACCTTGTTAGCGTTACGATATGTTCACGGTAAAGTGGACTACCAATTAGGGCACCTGCTATTGTTTGCAAAGCTTTTATTATCATTATTAATTAGAACAATTGATTTAGTGGCAGGATCATCAATTGATCCTTCTAAGTAGCATGCCCTATGTATTGGTGGAAGAATCTGACCTAGCGAACTCCTTAGCATGAACTCTTTCCTGCGGAAAAAAAAGATATATCATTTATCTGACATGTTTCACCAAGACATGGGCTCACAGCGAGTGTGACTGGTCAACACGGGATGCTTACTCCTAAGCACCTGCTCCCACCTCTAGGATGTTCAGGGATCTGTGTTAACCCTACTCTTAATTTGGTATTTTTTAGTATAGAAATTTGAAATTGATCAACGTTTGTTGTTTTCACTTTGGACTTTTAGCTGTGAACTCCTTATGTATTTAGTTACCTTCCATTGACAATGTATTTGTAGATTACGCTATTCACTTTCCTAACTCTTTCGACTTTTGCCAATATCGTAGTATCTAACCTGTGTATTATGTAAGCAGAGTCAGTTTATTAAGTTATGTGTAAATCACAAATATCGGCAACAAAGGTGTCGAGCCTACGTCTTTGTTGATACATTTTCGGATTTTTAAAAATAAAGTTGTGTTTATTGCCTTGTTACAATGAATATTATAAATGTTGATAAATGGAAAGAAGCATTTTAATTTCAAAAACAATTTATTGCTTAATTAAGAAGAGTTTTAATTTGGTATGATATGACTATATCAACCATATGTCAGACATTAATGCTAATGTATTAATAACACCGTAGCGATAGACTTAAATCACCAGCCTTGTCCTGCTATGATCTTGAAAACGTTTTAATTAAACGACCAAAATACATCAGTAGATTCCTCCATGTTCTCTTTGTTTTGTGCCGGTCCATGTTCTTTGATGTGCACTCTAAGCTGTTTATTGATTGGGGAAACGTAGTGGTAGGCCGCTCGCTTTGCAACCGCGATGTCCCGGTTTGATTCTCGCTCCCGGTAGACGTTGGCACATTGAAGAGCTCTTACTTCTTTGGAAGAAGAAAGGAGAGAAAAGAAAGGAGGGAGGAGAGAGAAGAAGGAAGGGGAGAGAAGAGGGGAAGGAAAAGAGAGAGAGAGGGGGGGGGGGGGGGGGGGAGAAGAAGATGTGGAATCTCCTGTCCATTCTTGTATACCTTAAATGTATAATAGGTGTGTTTGTACTTTACCTAAGTGATTTACAATGTTTACCTGTACTTTATTATATATATACCTAAGTGATTTACTAGGTTTCTCTACACTTTACTGTATTACTAGCCTAAGATTTTTTATGTTCATCTTTGTATATACATGTACATTTAAGCAATGAATTATTATTATTATTATTATTATTATTGAAAGATACATAACTCCACGGTGTGTGCATACAAATTGAATAACACGCGTTATGAAAATTTGTTTGCACACCGTTGCAGTTAGGAGTCTATATCTTTTACAATATAATAATTCATTGCATATATTTACTTTTTGAAAACTTTTTTAATATGTGCATTTTGTATATATATTTTAAATTTCCCGCCTAATACGTTGGTTAAGTAGCGATTAACGGAACAGCCATAACACAGCACAGATGATGTCATTTCGTAAAAGAAAAGAGTGCACAATGCTGAAAAAAAATTAATAGTCCAAGTACTGAATCGATTTTCAATTAAATATCATAAACATCAAATAATTTATAAATCTGAACAATCTGAGTTTTAAAAAGTTCTATCTTTTCAATGTATTTCATTTGGTAAATATCGTGGGTATAACTACAATAGCTGTCAGTTGGTCATATTGTCATCTTTATGGAAAAAGGTACAATTACTGAATGAGAATGTTTGAAAAATCCTGCATTGGGATTATTTTTTCTGCGTCTGTTTGTTTGTTTGTTTGTTTTACGTCCCGTCGAGAATTTTTCACTCATATTGAGACGTCACCAGCTGTAGGGGGAAGTACCACAAATCTAGACCTATGCCTAGCGCTCAGAGCCGTAGCAGTGAGGGTTCTTTAACGTGCCAACGCCTACCGTGACACGGGACCTCCGTTTTTAAGGTCATATCCGAAAGACCCGTGATTCTCACTTCTAAATGCCGAGCGTTTGACGAAGGAGCAATCACTACCTATTTTTCGTCTTAGGTTTGACGTGGCCATGGCTCGAGCGGGGCTCGAGATCTCGACCTCCCGGTTACGAAACGAACGCTCTAACCACTGAGCTACCGCGACCATTATTAACATCATTAGAGGTCAGATCAACTCAAGAATTGTTCACTCATATGGAGACGTCAGTATTGCCGGTGAAGGTCTGCAAAATTTAGGCCTATTTTCGTTGCGTATGGCCTTTAAGCAATGAGGAATCTTTATCGTGCCACGGGCCCTCGGTTTTTGCAGTCTCATCCAAAGGACCGTCCCAATTAGTAGCCTCTTACGACAAACAAGGGGTATTGAGGACCAATCCTAAACCGGATCCCCATGGGATCAGGAATTTTGCCTGTGATAATGATAGTAGGAGTCTATACCATCCCACCACTAATAAGGAGTAATAATAATTTCATTTGAGGGTGATATGGTATAGATCCCAACACTTAATTACCGGCTTCTGTGGGCCGCGATGCAAACGCCACGCTAGACAGTGTTCATACGCCCAACAGATTTGATGATTTAATCTTTACAGTTACATGTATAAGCAAATATCATTCAAAGTTTCTAATGCTTTTTATTAAAGGATTAAAAGGTAAATGTAAATATAACTGATTTACTGAGTTAATCTGCATTACTGTATAACCATTTATCACTACTTAACTTTAAATACCTTTCAGTGATTTACCATGTGCAGATATGTAAGTGATGTACTGGGTATATATTGTATATATCTTAAGTGATTTACTAGCTAAATCTCTACTTTTTATTGACGTAATTTTACATGAAACCAGGCAGGTTTATTTCAACTTCACGGGCACTTAACGTTTGGACCAACACTCCTTTTGATTCACCTCCATTTATAGTATGCAAAACAAAAAGTAGTAAGAAAAATTTTCTGAAAATGTGTGGAGTCTATTGTATCGTTTGATACTCAATGTCATTTTTTGTGCATTTATTACACTCTTACAGTGCAAAGTTTCGCTGCATAAAATGAATAGCAAGGTGAGAACGAAATACCTGTCAGTGATCAGAGAATTCTCACATTGAGCTGAACGTTTAAAGAAAATGAGCTTTCCTGTTAATGATGGGCTTTATTATTCTCTCCATTCATGTCCGTATTTGATTTTTTTGCCTACTCGGAAGCAAACAGTGTTTGTGTTCTTGCAGCAAAACGACCCTATTTGCGTGTTGTAGAATATTCGGTGCATTTCTCTAAAGCAAAATTCTCTTTCCAACACTTTCACTATTGAAGTTGAATTTTGAAAGGAAGCTAGATGAATTAAACGAGTTAGTCAACGGAATAATAAGCGATATCGTATTAATATAGTAAGTGCTTTAATAAAAACAACAAACAAACAAACCATCTGTCCTCGTTTCAAGGTAGTGTTAAAAATGACTACACATTAAAATGGAAATGGCTTCCGTATACTTTCTTGACAATTAGAACTTATAATAGATACACGATGTATTTTAAAATTTCTCATCAATCATAAGATATTTATAACCTGCCTCTTATTTCGACATGGTGTTTCGCTACCATTTATTTTTAATTTTGACATTCTTCCCTCTGCTCTTAACAGCCGTTCTCATTTTCTACTGTTACTTTTATGTAAGGCTGGTGTTTTGTTATTTATTGCGGAACGCTGGGAGCTTGGTCGTGTAATCATGTTTTCTTTGAATTGTATATTGGATTTTTCACTCGCATAAAGACGTCACTAGTTTTAGGTGAAGTGCCACAAATTTTGCGTTATGGGCAATGCTGTAGCAGTAAGGGTTCTCCTTTGTGTCAATGCATACCGTGACAAGGAACCTACCTCTGTTTTTAAGGTCATTTCCAAAAGACCCATGACTTTTACTTCTAAAGCCGGCGCTGGCGAAGGTGTACTTTGACGTGGCGCCGACATCTGGAATCGAAACCAGGAACTCTCGCTTACGAAACCGTTTGACTGGGTAGGATTTATGAATAGGTGTATGCTTTATTTTAGGACCAAAATGATTCAGTCTTGCATATGTAAAATGTATTCGATGCCTGCTTTATTTTATAAACAGGGTCACTCATGTAAACGGAAGAGACCTCGTATAGAAATATTATTTTTAACAAAGCATGTACATGGAGTCATGCAGCAAAACTTCCCTTGATGAAAATTCGCTGTTTGTATTTGGATAAAATGTTGTCTAGTCATTTGGAAAATTATTTTACAATACAGGATTCCATTTAACTGCACTAAAAATAGTGGGGGGGACCCTTCCATTATCATAAAATTAATTATTTATATAATTGTATTTATATGTATTAAATGCATTGTTGATATTTTATGTTTTCCGTATTTTTGTGCGTTTTGTCATCTTAATGCTGTGATACGGCACAGTATGTAACAACGAGAGGTGTACAACAAAATGTTTCATACCGTAGCACGAATGTCGACGTAATGTAACTCCTTTTTGTTACACTGCGTCGTCATTCGCTGGTACATGTTACGCTTTGTAAAAAATAACAAATTGTCACATACCGTGCTGCGGATGGCAACGGTACAGCCACAATGATTCACAAACACAATGATTAAAATGAATTTATAAGACTTTGTTTTCACCCCAAAAATGTGCAGTCCCCGCACGGTTACATTTGTAAAACATTTGTTAATACTGTTGCCATCCGCAGCTCGGTATGTAACAATTTGTTACAAAGCATAGAACGAATGGCGATGCTATGTAACAAAAAAAAGGTAACATAACGCCGCCATTCGTGCTACAGCATGTAACAAATTGTTACATACCGTGCCGTATCAATGCTGCAGTTATTGGTCGTTAATGTGCAGTTTTATAGTTTGTTTTGGACAATTGATAATTTACTCACGTAATGTCTATACAGTTTGTCTGATGTCCTATCCTTTGTACTTGAGTTGTAAATTCTTTCATATAATTTGTTTGATAAATGATAACATCATCTCCGAAAGTGTTCAGTTTTACCTTATCATCTAAATCAACAAAGACATAAAAATATATGTTGTTGCTTTTATTGTTCATAAATTGAATGGAGTAGCAAATACGGTTTGTTGTGCAATATGAGTACGGTTGGAGTACGAGTTACCTCTTGATGGTCATTAACCTTTACTTGTGAGATTGAAGTGGGAAGTCACCAGCAAACCGAGATAGTACTGAAGTAGATTGCTGAAATAAATGTCGTTACATTTGTCACAGTCTTGTTAATTTGTTGACACTTCCTAATTTGTAAAGCAAGTGGAGGTTTCACTTGACCTGAACGCTGGAGAGCTTTAATAACATCATGTGTTGAAATATATGTACATACAAAAATAGATTAAACGAGTTTTAATTACATCATTATTTATTTAACATTGCAAATCTGTCATATGTATTCACCTCATGTATGTTTGTACAAAATGCTGTTTATTTCACTTTTCCTGGAATATTTGATAAAATTCACCTTTTATTTCTTTGTAAAATGTTATCATAACACCAGAGAGATACTATCATACTAATTATTATTGTACATTTATACAGCGTTTAATTTAATCAACACAATTACCCTAAAATATTTTACATGTAAAACAAACGAAACCAAACAATACATTCATTAAAAAATGCATAAAATAATATTAAACTTAGGTTAACACAGTACATGTCACTAAGGCAAAACTATATAAGGTGGGGTTTTTTTTTTTTTGGTTTTTTGGGGGGGGGGTTGTTTAATTTTTTTTTTGGTTTTTTTTTTTGGTTTTTTTTTTTTTTGGTTTTTTTTTGGTTTTTTTTTTTGGTTTTTTTTTTTTGGTTTTTTTTTTTGTTTGTTTGTTTTGTTTTTTTTTTTGGTTTTTTTTTTGTTTTCTTTTGGTTTTTTTGGATTTTTTTGTTTTACTTACAACAGTTCAATATTAAAACAAAACACTGTCGCAAAAAGATGGAATCATGATAATTCCTGTTTGTTATCCTCAGTTTATTTTATACTACCACATGAAAAGCAGGTCCTAATTGCACAAAAGTTATTCGTGGTCAAACTTCAGCACTAACTCTAGTTAACGCTGTATAATATGAGAATTAATAGTAAGTTAACTGTAAAAAAAGACTCTAGTTAATGATAAATAGATGTGGTAGTTGATGACAAGTTATCCGTCAGTTAACCTTTAGTTAATGTCAAATAAATGTGAGAGTTAATGGCAAGTTTAATATGATGTCAGTTAACATCTAGCTAATTTGAAATAAATGTGAGAGTTAACGATAAGTGAACTCTCATTTAACCCCTAGTTAATGCTCAATGAGTGTTAGAGTTAGTGACAAGTTAACTGTCAGTTAACTTCTTGTTAACGTTAAATAAATGTAAGAGTTAATGGCAAGTTAACTGTCGGTTAATCTCTAGTTAATGCTAAATAAATATGAGAGGCATGTTAACTCTCCAATAACCTCTAGTTAACTCTACATAAATGTCAAAGTTAATCACAAGTTAACTGTCAGTTAACCTCTGGTTAACACTTTATAAACGTGAAAGTTAATGGCAGGTAAACTGTCAATCAAATAAATGTGAGAGTTAATAAAAAGATTTAGTATGTTTTCAGTTAACATTTAGCTAATTTTAAATAAATGTGAGTTAATTTTATGTCAACTGCCAGTTAACCTCTAGTCAACGTTAAATAGGTGTTAAAGTTAATAGCAAGTTAACTACCGGTTAATTTCGAGTTAACGCTAAATAAATATGAGAATTAATGGCAAGTAAATTGCTAATTTTATATAAATGTGAGAGTTAATAGCAAGTAAACTATCATCTATTGAAGCTAAACAGATGTGAGAATTAATGGCTAATAAACTATTGATTAAATTTAACTAACCTTCCTACTACTAGGTTCAGTTTACTGATTTAGTTATCGTCCTATCCTTCAAACAAATAAAGAGGCATTATCAAACCAATATCATATTATCATTTACGTGCAAGTAGAGAGCACTGACTAAGGTGGGTGATTTGTATCATTTAAAAGACGAAAAAACGACAATTAGCCATTTTCACCCCGAAAGAAAGAAAAGACGACAAAACAAAAAGCCGACCAATAAAACCCGCAAATTAGCGGCATATTCTATCGTCTTTTCGCTTGGAGTTTTGTCATCTTTTCGAGGCGAAAAGCAAACAAAACGAAAAGAGACAAATTGATAATTAGCAACTGCATCATATCAATATCATGAAATAAACGCGGGAAAATCATTTACCAATTACATATTGATAGGACAGAACACACAGAGAGCATCGCGTATGTACAACACATTAGATTCTTGCAAAATACAAGTGATGCACGTGTACAGAGCATGCTTGCCTCGGACAGCTATTTACCTGGGACCGGAGACGTGCACTTACAAAAATGTTAGATTACACTTTATTCTGATAAATAATAAACTCCATTTGTATCTCGACAGTTACAATACGTTGTGATTCCATTATACAGACTGCGACACACATCACCCGTGCCTATCA
>JAMZEH010000042.1:2090000-2130000 GCA_024699665.1 Ostrea denselamellosa
TCCCGCTTCTATTGCGCTTAGACCTACGATTTTAGTATAGATTTGTTCCTGAGAAAAGTCTTAAAATGTTGATATAAGTGATGTGATAATTCGTTATTGATAAAGGTGTTACTTACTCGTTTGAATTTTCCCTTGTGTTGACTTCAGTAGCCATTTTCCGTGTAAATTATCATTTCAAAGTCACGTGATTCACTACCGTGTAATAGGAACTTTTTAAAATTTTGAATAACTGGAGATATCGATTTAAAGTACAAGGATTTTCATTTTTCCAAGGACAGCTCTAAAACTGGAATTCTTTTAAGAGATCAAATTTTAATTCCAAAAAAGGTTACAATTCAAATAGAAAGAACCATTATGAAATTATTATTAAAAATATAATTGATCATTAGCTTTGTTAATTAGGTTATTCTTTTAAGTTTGAGTATTTATTATGGGAATATATATATATATAAATATATATATATATATATATATATATATATATATATATATATATATATATATACATGCGCGGATCTAGAGGGGGGGTCGGGGGGGTCCCGACCCCCCCCCCCCCCTGGAAAATGAAAATTTATTAAATTTACATAGTAAAATTATCGCGAAAATATGCCTCGGACCCCCCCTGGCAAACACAATTATCCTTCGGACCCCCCCTGGAAAAATTTTCTGGATCCGCGCATGATATATATGAATGATTAGAAATGTTATCATAAAGTGATGAAATGTTCGTTTCACAATTTCAGATAGTCCTTCACACATTTACCAAGACATTACAAATTTAACTTTAAAATTCCTTCACCAAAAAACAGCAACCACTAATATACCGACGACATCTCCACCAAGAAGAAAAATCAAAGGCCTGTGAGTACTCGCTTTCTTGTTCTTGGCATACTACTCAGGTGACCTATTGGAATTGGTCTTCGTCCGTCGTCGTGCATTTTTAACTTCTTCTTCATAACTACCATTTCAATTCTTTTCAAAATTTGCATGAAGCATCCTTGGGACACGGCGGACATACATTGTTAAATTGCAAGACACCTGCCCCCTGGGGCCCTTGTTGGTGGGGCAAAACTGCCAAAATGTGAGCAATTTTCAAAAATCTTCTATAGAACTGTATACTTGTAAGAAAAACTAAATGTTTAGTAATGTATAGCAGGAAGGCCCCTACCAAAATTTCATGATCCCCGGGGTAAAGGTTCAGACCCCAGGATGGAGCCAATCTTGGTATATGGTGTTTATTGATAAAACGTTTAAAACATTTTCTTTAATGTTTTTGATACCAAATTGAAACTAAATGGATAATTGGATACTGAACAGGTAGCCTTTACCAAAGTTTTAGGTTTCATGATCCCAGGGATAGGGGCTTTTGAATGAGAGTAGGGCCAAAATGGTCAATGATTAAATATTGTGTTTAGAACAGATTAAACTTCTTCGTGATAGCTGCCAAAAAGTGACCAATTTTCAAATCGTTTCCGCTTAAGAACTGCACATTTGTAAGAAAACCTAAATGCGTAGTAATGTAGAGCAGGACGGGCTCTACATAATTGGTAAATTTTATTATCCCCGGCGTAGAGGTTCTGACCCCAGGAAAGGGCCAAACTTGGTATATAGTTTTCAAGTGTAAAACATTTTTTAAAAACATCTTCGTTAATGCTGTTGATACCAAATTGAAACAAAGCGTATATTTAGAATGAGTAGGTAGACTTTATCAAAATTGTAAATTCTGTGATCCTGGGAGTAGGGGTTTTGGTATAAGGGTGGGGTCATAATGATCAGTGACTAAATGTGTTAACAATTGAACATTTTTAACTTCTTTATAATTACCATTCTAATTCTTCCGAAATTTTGTATGAAGCATCTTTGGGACAAGAGGGACACAAATTTTAAATTTCACGGCCCCTGCTCCCCTGGTACCCTAGGGGCGGGACAAAATCTCTTACGATAAGAGGAATGTATATTGTGAGATATATGATCAAAGCTCCCCCAGAACCTCATGGTTGGGGCAAAAAGTGAAGAAAAAAAAATTAGAAACAGCGAAAATATTAAAATTCTTCTATAGTCCTACACATGTGGAAGAAAAACCAAATGCATGGTTATTGTGTCCAATGAAGCCCTTTACCAAAATTATGAAATTCATTGCAACTTGATTAGGAAAATAGTGGCTGATTTATACAAACTTCATCTTCCCTTGTATTGTAATTGAATAGGACTTGCATGTATATTTAGAAAGATCATAAAACTGTGAACAAAACACTCCAGAATGAGGCTTAAATGCAAATATGAGACTCCCCGACAAGTCTATATATGAATTATAATACTCAGGTGACCGTTAAGGCCTGTGGGCCTCTTGTCTTTTAAGTGCATAGTTATCCAAATGTCCGTATCATACTGATACAATTCTAACTATTTTCATATAGAAAATGATATTCATTCAAATATGCATATTTTGATATTATACAATATCTAAACCAGTCTTACCAGTGATGCTTTTTACAGTTCTTACATGTGCCTATGCATGCACAGTGTAATGTAAACGTATATCTGCTAAGTGCTGACTTAGTGTGGCGTCATGTCAATTAATGAGGGTCAATATTCGTGAATTATCTTCCTTGGGATGCGATTTCGTGGATATGGTTTTTTTTTTAATTGAAACATTTGAGTTTTTTTATGCCGTTGTGGTTGAAAATTCGTGGGAAAAGGGTATCCACGACAATTGAATTTCCACGATGATTGAATTCCCACGAAATCTAATGATTCTACAGTGTTGATTCTAAGTATTTTGAACACGTATAATTTCCCATGTTTATGAGTTTACTATATATTTGAAAGTTAAAGGTTCTAACTCACGACACCCCCTCCCAATAACGAAGATAACGCTCTCACCACTGAGCTACCACGACCAGTGTGTTTACATGATTAAGCTCTTCTGATCAGAACTTTTTTGTCTAAATATATAAGTAAATAAATAAAATATATAAGTAAATAAATAAAATATATAAGTAAATAAATAAAATATATAAGTAAATAAATAAAAGATAAGCAGCTCTAACGTTATGTTTTACATCATCAGACCTCCGTTTTCTGTTTGAGTATGAATGTCCAGAGACAATAATGGAGCGCTAATCAAATCACAATTTGATATATAAGTGAAATAAATCAATTTTACGGTCAATCAAGAATTTGGGGATGATTTATTTTCTAATGAAGCATAAATCTGCAAATCAGTTTCCATTCTGAGTCGGCGTTGGGTTAATATAGGCACGTTGAACTCGTGTGTGTGTGTGTGTGTGTGTGTGTGTGTGTGTGTGTGTGTGTGTGTGTGTGTGTGTGTGTGTGTGTGTGTGTGTGTGTGTGTGTGTGTGTGTGTGTGTGTGTGTCTGTCTGTCTGTGTGTGTGTATCTGTCTTTCTGTGTGTGTATCTGTCTGTGTGTGTGTGTGTCTGTCTGTGTGTGTATCTGTGTATGTGTGTGTCTGTCTGTGTGTGTGTGTGTGTGTGGAGGGAGCCTATAAGACAATGATCATCATCCGTTATTTTCATATGAAAATAATGTTATATTAGGTGACTGGCGCCTCCACTAGTCTTGGTAGCAGTAATGACAGAGAAAAACTTAACCTTGAAAATTATGTATAGAGCCTTTGTAGCAAAGGACGAGTTCTTTCGCCCCCCCCCCCCCGAAATTAAAAAAAAATCCAAGACTGGGGGATAGTGAAGCAATTTTAGTTTCGTATCCTCTTTACACCATACCCATGCCATTATTTAGAATTTTGAAGACTGGTTGAAATTCTTTCTTTTTTTTCCAAAACGTTTGACAAGTCAAACTTCAGCTTACACCCATTTTGAAAAAAACAAATGCTGCGTACCTGGGGTTAGAAATATTTCAGGTAATAAATGTCTATATATCTCTTATTATCACCATAAAAAGTCTACTTTGAAAATTATCATATATTGATCATCGATATTTTTTGTTGGTCCTCTAATGAAAAATTGTCGATGTGACTGGCATCTGCATTAATTATGGGTTCAAAGTGAAATCCTTGTACAACAAACTCAGGTCCCTCATCCAATATCTGCTCCAGTGGAGAAATAAATTGTCTTCACCAATCTTACGTGGTTTCATATGACGTCACAAATTCGGGAAATCAGAAACGCTAATCGGATAATGATTTTCTATTACAAGTACCTCTGCACTTCGATTTCTTAGAGTTTATATCGTTATTGATTTTAAAAAAAAACATTTTCATGAAGAGTCTGTGAAACAAAGTTGATGATTACGGAAAGAAAACAACAGTGCGATATTTAACTCTGGACACGTCAAAGTCCAAACTTTTTACTACCCTTTATAATAAAGATTTTGTGAAAAACCAAAGTGCATGTGGTGGGATTTTTTTTAACACTATGTCATAGTTCAAGGCTGGGCTCACACATCCATTTAGAGTAATAGATATCAGCCTCCAAAGGCAATAAATCCTACAGGAGAATGTCTGGATTTCAAATCTTACAAAAATCCTATCATAATACAATGGAACAAAAAATCCTAATATTCCAACAATTTTCAGTAGGATAATTAATCCTGCATACGAGGGCAAGTCAAAAAATAACCAGCCTAACTAATTTTCGGTTGAGATCCACCTCTTCTTTTTCGGCATAATTGCTCACCAGTGGGATGCACTTAGATTAACAGTGTTCAAGTGCCATCAGCCTGGAATTGAAAACGTCAGGGTCCTTTCCGTTGACCCAATCTTCAACTGTCGATACGACTTCTTCGTCAGACCGGAAATGACGCTCACGGATGTCCATTTTCAAGTTTGGAGTTGGTTGCGTCTTGAATTTCTTTGGCCTCGGGGACCCCGGCCCTACCCACTGGCGACTCTGAGTTTTATTATCTGGCTCATAATAATGAACCCAAGTCTCATCTACAGACGTAAAAGAAAATTATCTTTGGATCTAATACATTTCAACCAGAAGCTACATACTGATGCTCTGGTTACCATTTTGCTCATCGCTAAGGAATCTGGCGACTCAACGGGCTGTTAGCTTCTGCATATTTAAACGATCATATAAGATTGTTGAAACGCTACCATTTGAAATGCCTAATATCTGCGTTATTTCTTCCACCTGAATTCGCCTATCAGACTATACCAGATCCCGAACTACATTTCTTCGTCGGTGGCATCCAGTGGGCGTCTAGACCTGGCTTCATCTTCTAAAGAAGGTCTACCGCGTTTGAATTCCCCTATCCAGAATATAACCTGAGCATAAGACGGTGCAAAAGATCCATAAACATCAGCTAACTCGCTGTGTATTCTCTTGCTTGTTTTACCTTTTAAATACAAGTACAGAATTGCAGCACGGTACTCAGCTTTAGATGAAAAGCATGCCTTTGCATCACTAGCCATGTTTGGCATTCAGTATCTTATTAGAGATTTCGATACGCGTGCAATTTTGTACCCAGGTATAGAACATATATTGAAACAAGGAATAAAAATCGTGATCGTCTCGATCAATTGGAAATGGGATAGGCTGGTTACTTATTGACTCACCCTCGTATCAAGCATGAATTCCTCATGATTTTCAATTAGAGAGGTGTGCAATGCGCAAAATGTGTAATCTTTCCAAAATGCTAGAGGCATTGACCTTGGCAACATAGTTCAAGGACAATACTTATTTGCTCCTTAACATTTTGAGCGCCACTTTGAAACCTAAGACGATTAACATAAATTCCCCAAGCGTTCGACACTCGAGGTGAAAGTTACAGATCTTTCATGTAGAATCTCAACTTCCGGAGGTAGGTGCAACAGTACATACTTAGCCCAAATGTCACACCTCAGGCCTAAATTATAGTCATGTACATGTAAATCTATGACAGTCTGTTTGGATAATTTACCAAAATTGCGCTTAATTTTGGACCTGGAGTTTTTGGCGGTGGTCATTAGAACTCATTTGACAAAATATGCCTTTCCACATAAAATGAAATGGTGCCAGTGTGTACGTTTTCGAATGTTGTAAATGTATATAAAAATATATCTGTTCTGTCACTTTTCAGATTTACTTTCAACATTCATATTTAAAATAATTTACCGAAAGTTAAGTCTACTCAAGCTGAAATGTTTTAATATAGCTTATTTTTTGCACTGTTAACCACATTCTTTAACCACAAGGCAAATTACACTTCAAATGAGCCGAAAGAGGTACAAATGGTCTATATGATAAGAATCTGTGGTAAATTTGGTTGCATATCTTTTAAATTATGTTCTAAAATTTTCAGAATATAATCTACTGTTTTGAATAAGAAGATAATTAATAAATAATTAAATAATTGTATTAGACTGTGTTGTAAGTTGCCACAAAATATTTAAACTATAGGAATAAAGCGAACACTGGGCAGGGTGAATCCGGATCTCTGGCCCAGTTGTGCTGTATAAAAATATGCAAATTGGGAGACACCCAGAATTTGATGGTTATTCATTTACATATCATACAATTGTACATGTATATATAATACAAATGACACGAATATTAATGTGTATACTATATATATTTTGTTCAGGCTATCTGCTGAAGTATACAGTTTCAATAAATAAGATTACATGTGATTTTTTTTAGATAACGAACTTCAAAGTTAAAGCAGTTTGGTCCAACCGTCGCACACGGCTGTAAAACTTAACTGTGTAAACAAGTAAATTCATCAATTCATCAGTCCAACTTCGCAGGCAACCAGAGCTAGATAAGAAAATTCCCATTGCATGGTTTAATTTGTAATATTGTGATGTACTATAAAACGTGATCCTCTTGCGCGCTCGGAATAAAACAAAAATATCGGACAAAATGTACTTATAACATGTAGAAAGGTGTATATTTAGTATATCCCAATTGAACGATCATCACTAATATGATCAGGACACCACGTGATTTTATCTGCACATTTGGCATAATCGTTACACGTAAAACATATCATGTAAATAGTTCTTCGTACATATGAAATTCAAAACGTTCAAAACGACATCTATTGTACCTAACATGCAAATAAAGTGAATTGCACCACGCTTCGACGTTTTAATTAAATCTATGCCTCGATCTACCTAAGAGACAAGTTATTTTCACATCTTCAACATGAACGCACCTTTTATATGGAAAACGATATTTACGCTTACTGTTTGTTAATCCATTTTCAGATATTCCTTGTTTCAGGTTTGAATTATTTGTTTATTTCTACTAGCAGTAGGACAAAATCGAAAATCTGAAGTAGGAAAATGTAGAAATATCAGCAAACACGCATTTTGTTTCTTGGAAAGCTTTTAGCAATTCATTTTTAATGTTGTTTCATTTCATTCTTATTTTATCCTTCATTGACTTATATTTGAGGGACAAAAGTCAACTGTAAATGAAAGAATAACTAAAAATAGTATAATGTAGCATAAATGGTTATATTTGCATTATATGACGAATTAGTAGAAATAACAGTATAATAAACATCTTTATTTAGATAGGATACCACACATATTGCTACAGAACGTTAAAACAAACATCTGTGCGTTAACAATGCTTAAGAAATTATTTTCAGCTTAACGGATAATGGAAAAATACTTATAATAAAAGTGGGATCGAAATGTCTTTGAGTCAAAGTCTCACATAACGAGCTGATGTATATATGAATATATATGAGATATGTCTAACAGTTAAAAGGAATCCGAAGCATTATTTTATTACCGGACCTTTTTCTTCTCATTTTTATTCACCTAAAAGAAAGAACACAATACACTTTTTAATTCATTCAGCAATGATTAACTTTCTGTAGTGGTATTTGTAACTAGGAGAGAGAGAGAGAGAGAGAGAGAGAGAGAGTATCATACAAGTAAAATTTCTCAGGCATTCACATATGATTGACTGATTATATATTGTTTAACGTCCCGCTCGAGAATTTTTCACTCGTATGGAGACGTCACCATTGCCGGTGAAGGGCTGCAAAATTTAGGCCTATGCTCGGAGGTCATAACCTCTGAGCAGAGAGGGATCTCTACCGTGCCACACCTGCTGTGACACGGGGCCTCGGTTTATGCGCTCTCATCCGAAGAACCGCCCCATTTAGTCGCCTCTTACGACAAGCAAGGTGAACCCGGATCCTCACGAGGCCCAAGTGAGTTAAAACTAAATCATGATAATAATCGTTCCTAGGAAAGCATACATACAATAAGGTTCATTCCTGTAGTACTGAATGAAGCTTATGAATATCTTAGGGTACTGGTTCCTTAGCGGATTTCCTACCACTATTGTAATACTCTCTCACTCTCTCTCTCTCTCTCTCTCTCTCTCTCTCTCTCTCTCTCTATATATATATATATATATATATATATATATATATGAGAATGCCTGAATAATTTTACTTGTATTACTCTCTCTCTCTCTCTCTCTCTCTCTCTCTCTCTCTCTCTCTCTCTCTCTCTCTCTTCCAGTTAAAATTACCATTACAGAACACTGTTGTAGTACTCGGTGGATATATATATATATATATATATATATATATATATATATATATATATGTATGTATATATATAAACACTTTTCTGAAATTTTCAGAAACGTGTTTAGAGTATTTGTTTTTAAATTTAAATATATATATATATATGCCTGAGAAATTTTACTTGTATGATACTCTCTCTCCTAGTTACAAATACCATTACAGAAAGTTAATCATTGTAGAATAAAGTATATCGATTTCTTTCCTTTTGATGGATCAGAATGAGAGGAAAAAAATCCGGGGGGAAATAATGCTTCGGATTCCTTTTAACTGTTAGAAGTATCTCATACATATTCAAATATACCTTTGGCTCGTGATATATAGACACCACCTCAACATTTTGACCGAAGTGTCCAACTTTTAAATGGGACAAAGTGTCTTTCTTCCAAAACGCCTATTACCAGTAGGGATATGTATTTCAACAAGATGATTGGAGCCCCTTCTTTGTGACATAAGATTGAATTCCTATATTAGGATTTAGTAATATTAAACTAGTGAAGATTGACAAACCGTTGGTGAAATTTAAAACTTTGTTAATTCATATTTCTTTCAATGTAAATTTAAGATGTCAGGGAGGGCCTCTGTGGCCGAGTGGTTAGAGCATCACGCTCAAAATCACAAGGCCCTTCACCTCTAGTCGGCAAGGGGTTGATTCTCGTTCGCGCCAATATATGTGCGAAAGTTTGCCAGTTTACTTTCGGAAGATCATTGGTCTCTTCCCTGATACATTGTATCTGGGTTCTCTCCTCCACCAATACAAACTTGACGCCACCAGATAACTGAAAAATTGTTGAGTGTGGCGAAAAAAAACCAACAAACAATCAATCAATAAGATGTCAGGAAACTATTTTCCTGATCCTCGAAACCTTGATATAATTCGGTTAAGCTATTCATTAGTCCAGTGAACTAACTCCTAGTCACGTGATTCATACGTATGTAATGAAAACCTTCGTAGGCGGAGCTCTCTAACAATCATACAAATCGAACGATGGAATTGTCAGTATCAAATTAATTACTGGTAAAGGGAACTTTAAATAAAAATGACGGCAAGGCGTCCCCCCACTGGCACCATCCTGAATGCCATGCATAAGTTTAAATTTGTAGCAGTTCACTACAAAGTGACACTTCAAGCAAATAATAAAAAACCGCAGTGTATGTTACCCGGAAAGGTCACTAGCCGACAAAACATCCATTTCCTAGGCAACTGCCTTCTGTGTGATGTTCTGTTTTATGATGTACGATGAGAATGCTTAGGTAATGACAAATATTCTTGTTTAATACTTTACTCCCCTAATGTACCAAACAATTAAGTCGCCATCATTCATAACGTTTAAGTCTAGACATTGATTATATAATTATGGAGATGGCTATTGTTCATAATCGGACAAAGTCATTATAATGATAAAGATTTCAAATTTAAACTTAAAAAAATCAAATCGTCAAAGTTAATGTATAGTAACTACCATTCAGAGTCGACCTGCTCCTGAAAGGTAAGTATAACAAACCGTGATTGATCTCAAAATCGTATAACGAGTAGGTCAAACACGAACACAAGAACACACCAGAGGTAGCATAAGGTATCTTGGATTGCCCCGGACAAAATGATGGTCCGTCATTGGATGGAACGCATCACATATCAGCCTTCCAAATGTCTTTACATAGCGAGTAGTAAAATTTATCGCAATTGGGCGTCTGGAACATGTTTTAATTGTGCATCTTTCCGATATATATTTACATGCTAAATGTTTTTGTCCTTGGCCAAACAAAGCACTTTTAGATTTGTTACTGACTCTGTGTATGAAAATATGTTGGGCAGTTACATATACAGTCTATAGAAGGATCATAATAACAGCATATATTACCGAGTGTTTATTGGCTGTTAGGTTAGAAAGATTACGCCAAGAAAAGGTTTAAAATAATTTCTAACCGTAAGACCTGATCAAGATATAGGGATCACAGTGGGTCTGACTGGTCAATAGGAGATGCTTACTCCTACCAGACACTTGATCCACCTTCTGTTGTGTTCCAGGAGCTCGTGTTTGCCGTACTCTCATTTTTTGGTATTCTTTATGGCATTTATGAGACTAATCAATGCCCGTTATCTTCTCCCTTTCATGTGGAACTTTAAGATAAATGAGAGTTTTCGTGTCTCTGCATTTATTATACGTTTCAACGAATTGAAAATCAGCAAGGAATGAATGCGGGGTTCAGATGACACTATTATTAACAAATCCTAAGGTGGATACTTTGAAACATGTATGTGTGTTATGATATTATGCTGTCTGCTTTCATGGTGATATATCATATTCTAAGATTTAGATATATCGCTCAATTTTGGTGGAGAAAACACACTTGGTGCTATGTACTTTACAAATCAATTTTATACATAGTATTGACCATTTTAAGAAATGTGGTTGTAGACTTTTGTGTTAGTCACCAAAATTGCAAATGTTCTTTGGGGCTAGTTACTGATTCTGCTTAACTCAGGTCCTGTAAGTTTTGAAACATTTTCGTTCACTTTGGATTATGTAGTAAGTTCAGGAATTATTTTCCCAGACGAAAACTGTAAACGTATTAAATTTAGTGTTGGATATTTTCAGCGCCTTTGGCGAAGAATTTTCGCTAAATTTAGTGAACCGCAAAATGTTTATTTTTATGGGTCAACGTCAGTATAGTTGCAATAAACGTAAAATTAAATCTCAGCGAAACTAGCAAACGCTTAATAATTTCCGCAATCTGTCGTACACAAGTTACTATACTGATATGATATTAGTACATGTGAAATACATTTATAGCAAACATGTTTCAGTTACTATACTGATTTGATATAAATATAATAATAAATAAATACAAAAATAAGAGTAGGGCAAACACAGATCCCTTGATACACCAGATGTAGGATCAGGTATCTATTAGGAGGAAGCATCCTCTGTTGACCTATCATACACGCTGAGTCCTATATCTCGACCAAGTAAACGGAATGATCAGACAGCAATCAACTTAATGACAGGTCATATCTGAAAACTAGATGGCTATCACGAACATAAAATTTGTGAAATGCTGATTTCACTTTGATTGAGATTGTTGAAACCCCTATAACATTAACTTTTTATGCCCCCCTTTGGAAAAGAGGGTGAGTATTGTTTTCAACCTCTCGGTCGGTCGATCTGTAGACCAAGATGTGTCTGCTCAATATGTTAAGAACCCTTTGCTTGATTGACACCAAACGTGGTGCACTGGTACAGCCTATAGACTTGATCATCCCTATTGATTTTGAGGTCACATTGTCAAGGGTTAATCTACTCTGGACATATGATGGTATTGTCTGCTCAATATCTTAAATTGTTTTGGTACTGCTAGGAATTAAATGATACATGTGTATAACCCTTTTCAATTTTGGCCCACGGAGACGTACATGTTTCTGAAGCATTTCTTGTTTGTCAGTAGCCTGGCACGATTTAAACACATGCTCTTGTATATCGAATCAGTTCAGAGACATAAACACCATACGTAGATGATAATGGAATACATAAATACCGGAAGTTGATTATGGAGAAGCTGAAGTCATCCCGGTTGTCATAAAATTGAGTTGTTGATTGTATTTCAGATCTATGCTCAATGAAACATCTAAGTATGAAGCAGATGTGGAAAACTCTTTGGTGTCTTTTATTTGGTACACTGGGATATATCGAATGGAAACATTAATGAAAATGATCATTGTTAATAGGTGAAACGTCGTCGATATATCTAAATGCCGAATTGCAGGAAACAGGAAGATTTTTTTCTCAAATAGAAAGTTTTGAGTACATTCTGCGTGTTTGTTTGTTTGTTTGTTTTACGTCCCGCTGGGAATTTTTCACTCACATTGAGACGTCACCAGTTCTAAGTGAAATACCACAAATTTAAACCTATGCTTAGTGCTTAAGGCAGTAGCAGTGAAGTTTCGTTAACATGCCAATGATTGATTGATTATTTATTGCTTTCCGCCACACTCAACAATTTTTCAGTTATCTGGTGGCGTCCAGTTTTTGTTGGTGGAGGAGAGAACCCAGATACAATGTACCTGGGAAGAGACCACCGACCTTCCGCAAGTAAACTGGCAAACTTGCTCACATAACGCCGCGGCCGAGATTCGAACACGCGCCGACAGAGGTGAGAGGCTTTGTGATTTTGAGCCCGATGCTCTAACCACTCGGCCACGGAGGCCCCCTAACGTACCAATGCATGCCGCGACACGGGACTTGCGTGAATTTCACCTCCGACATGGCCACGGCACGAATGGGGCTGAAAGTCACGACCTCCTGTTTAAGAAGCAAACACTCTACCACTGAGTTACCGCGACCTGTGAGCCGCCCGCGTGGCGCAGTGGTTAGAGCGTCGGGCTCAAAGATCTGATGATCCTTGAGTCGGGGGTTCGAATCCCACTGTGGGACGTGGGTGCCGGTCTTTCGGATGAGACCGTATAAACCGAGGTCCCGTGTCGCAGTAGGTGTGGCACGATAAAGATCCCTCCCTGCTCAAAGGCCCTGAGTGCCGAGCATAGGCCTAAATTTGCAGCCCTGTCACCGGTAATGGTGACAGCCGCCGGATAGGTGAAAAATTGCTCAGGCTGCTACAAACAAACAAACAAACAAACAAAACCGCGACCTGTGAAGCAGGTCAGCTAATAAAGGATTACATTCTGTGCCTCTGGGAATTCTACCAAACAGTTGGAAGACCCGATAAGCAAAGACTACATAGATATTGTAAATTCAGAGTGCTTTTTAACTAAATATTTTTTGTTTTTGAATGACAAGATATGAAAATGTCGGTGTTGCATTTTATCTATTATATCAATACCCCGGCCCTTGTCTTTGAATTATCGTGAGGGATGGTCGTGTATAGTGCTGAAAAGTCGTATGATTTAATGTTGTTGATTTGGGGGAAATTTTGAGATTTCAATTTTACAAAAAAAGAATTTAGAATCTACATCTAATTTACACCACTCCTCAGATATGTTGTGGCACAATGCATTTGAAGTTTTTCCTCCGTAGCAGTTAATATTTCCATGAGAAGCAGTGATACAGGCTTGGTAAAAAAAAAATACTGAATACAGCATTGTATCTCTGTAAAGTTTTGGAATCCAGCACAAGGACGGTAACTCATATTTGTT
This sequence comes from Ostrea denselamellosa, assembly GCA_024699665.1. NCBI lineage: Eukaryota > Metazoa > Mollusca > Bivalvia > Ostreida > Ostreidae > Ostrea > Ostrea denselamellosa. The sequence goes on from JAMZEH010000042.1 coordinate 2,103,669, forward strand.
CGTCCCATTGTGTGAGATATTAACTGTGTTTAAAACTGACACAAGATTTTGAAGAATTTCATCTTTCGAAAGGAATTTAGAGTATAAGTAGGATTACCACATGTGGAATTAAAGTCAAGGTGGGTAAGTACGGATGTTACAATGGGCCTTACAATGACATCGTTGTTAGAGGAGAAGCTTTGTCAGCTGGAACTAGAACACTCCGCATATAACCTGTCTAATTCTTTTATCACTTCTGGTTTATTAAACACAGAATGAGAGAGGGTAGGCATTTCTTTAAACTTGTCTGGAGTTCTTATTACAGAAGGATAGATTGTACACACTTTTGTTTTGATTCGTCTAATAAGTAATTTAAATATTCCTCTTTTACTTTTTCTCCATTTTGACAAGAGTCTCAAGGTCTTCCTTTTCACATTTTGCCTATCGACTATCTGTAATAAAATGCAAAATCAAAATAGATTGGCTTATTACTGTGAATTCAAGTAAAACAACAAACATTTCGAAATATTGGGGGAGGGTTTAGGAGTTTTTAACAATTATATTCAAATTTTCATGCTCTGAGAGAAATCAGAATACTGCCAATATATTGGATTAAGTATTCTGATTAAGAAATTGTCAGCCGTTTCTGTACAAAGATCGGTTCACGAATGTAATTCTATGTAGAGAGGGTGATATATTTACGTCTTTCCGTTGTTGTGATCGTTTTCCAGGACAAACATATTGATATTGTACTAACAGATAATCAGTTTGGCCATTCTCACTTCTGTGCTTTTTTTGTTTCAGCATTGTGCGTCTTGAGGAGGATATAATGATAATAAAGATATGTCAATATTTCCAGTTCAAAAAAGCACCGTCCTGGTTTCAAAGATACTTTTGTATTCGAGATTTCAGACCAGTTTGGTGACAACAGTCTTAGATTAGAGGTAAACATTCCAAGTAAAATCTTATAGAACGTATAGAATATTTAAGAAATATCGTGGATGTTGCAGGATAACCTCCTAGGTCGGGAAATGTTTTAAGATATAGAAACTTAGGCGTTAGTCGAGGCTTTTGTATTTCAAACAACATTTCGAGATCGAGGAAGTTATTCTGCATCATCCATGTAAACAAGAACATTATGCTACGGTTCATAAATAAAACAGCTAATCTTTAACTGAATTAGTCACCGTGACAGCCTGGTAATTTCCGAAATAGATTAGGCGTACATGCGTTTTACTGACGAAAATGATGATATAGTAGGGTTTACTAAATCTTATTTTGAAAACAAATCATGTATTTTATTTAATTAAATTAATACTGAAACGTCACCATCTGTAGGTGAAGTATCATACCTATGCTTAGCGCTCCGGGCCGTAGCAGTGGAATGAGGGTTCTTTAATGTGCCAACGCCTGTCGCGACACGGGACCTTCGTGTTAAAGGTCACATCCGAAATGCCCGTGATTCTCAATTCTAAATGACGAGCGTTTGGCGAAAGAGCAATCATCACCTATCTTAAGTTTGACGAAGCCATGGCACGAGCGGGGCTCGAACTCACAACCTCCCGATTATGATGCGAGAACTCTAATCACTGAGCTACCGCGACCAGTAATTTTCTAGTAATTACTTGTTAGATGTAAAGGTATATCACAGAATAATGACGGCGGCATTCCTTTGATTTTTGGAATAATCGTGGTGGAAATTTGCTTATTCTATGGCGCCAGTAGGCAATCGTGCAATCCAAAACAGGAGACAACATTATTTTATTATTTTTATTATATCTAATCAAGACAATTACCACAAAGCGCTTTACGTGTAAAACAATAAAACAAAGAACAAGAAATATATAAAAATACATTCACCGATCTCACAGTTTATGCTATATCGAATGAATGGCTTCCACATATAACTTTGTTACATTACCAATAAAAACAAAAACTGATTCCAATAACCAAAGGCTTGGAGACGGGCTACAATGTGTTGGAAGGTTACCTGCTTTCTCCTATTAATTTTCACTGCAAACAACGAAATAAAATTCTTTTAATTTATATTCCCTATATAGTAAGTACTTTATATTAAAGTTCTGTTAATTAAAGTCTTGGTAATTTCAACGTCATGTTTGACCAAAAATATATAAATAGATTACACTGACTCGTTGCGAATTGTAGGATTGTGAATTTTTAAAAATCTTTTTTAAAAAAAAGAAGAAATCTTGATATTTAAACGATAATAATAAGATGACAACACGTTTTAATATATTATTTTGATTGCAAGTGAAAAAATGTCAAAATTTATTTCTAAGAAGCTCCTTCACACAATGCAGTATTGAGTTTATTAGCCTCCATTACTGCACTTAGATTTTTTTAAAAGTAAACGTATTGCCATGATTTATTTGTGTTTGTAGTAGTAAAAGTAAGACAGAAAAGGGTAATGAATTTCAGTTATTAATGGTTGTATATTTCATCATATATGATGTTGGCCAGTTATGAATTTATCTAGCGGATATCTGTCTGGAATTAAATTACCTATTTCCTGGGGGCAGTTTTCAAAGACATGCCAAATGATAAAAGAAGCATTTTGATAGAACGAAATACCAATTCATTGTAAAATATTTTTGGAACATTGCTTGTATACCCTGAGTGAAACAAAATTTTTTACACAAAATCGCAAATATGGTTAAAAATAATATGTTCAATTTGTCAAATCCTGAGAAGTGTCATGTACATAAATGATTTGTTTTTTGGTTTGTTTACTCCTTTGTAATGTCCACAGAGGAGGGCGTAGTATTAAACTTCCGCTAGATAAAACATCATTTTTAAAGCTTTAGTGACTTTGAAAAGCGTATATTTTGAATATATGTGACGTAAAACTCTAAATCTTGATAACGTTAATAAAAAGTAAGAAACGTGTCTCATTTAACGATGATGTTATGATGTAAATTCCTATGGTCACTGCTCAAAATATTCATCAATGTTTTTTTTCTCTCTCTTGCAGTTTATGATGTTGTTCGCATCACGATTTCCGGTAATTGTTCTGTAATGTTAATGACTGCGGTAGGCGGTATATTGAGAGTATGTACCATGTACAAAATTGTATTAATTAACTTTTTGATATTTTGCGATTGTGTCATTGTTTTTACGCATGATTGAAGCAAAATGAAACTGTTAAAGGTGTGGTGTTTAGTATTTATGGAATGTATACCTCTGTGAAATAGCTCAGGTGAAAATGCATGAAAGTGGTTTTCTGTTTCATAAAAACTGAATTATTATGTAATTCATTTTTGCTTCAAATTAAGTTGTTTTGAATTGTGCATTATGCTCTTCGTACGTTCTTTTTAAAATGAATAAATGAATACGTTCGACAAACTACAAACAAGTCGTTTCATTTTTATTCCATGTGGAATGACGAAACACGCCAGTAAATATTATGACGACATTGCACTGTTGAATGATGCATTGTTGTCCATACAAATACATCTAAAGTAGGAATCAAGTAATCACATATAAGACAGATATATCTCACACTATAGCTAATACGATTTCTACAAATTCATCAAAAGATAACATACGCCCATAGTTTATCTCGAACAAAAATATACAAGAACAGAAAACATTGGATTTTGAATCCGAAATCAATAAATGTTAAACCATTTTATTTATGATTAGTGGCTAAAATCTCTAGAAATATTCCATGATACAGGTGTAAGTCCGGACCAGATCCATTATCATATTGTAAAACACCATCTACCAAGAATGTCTTCTGCAAATTTTAACAAGATCGGGGAAAGTGTTACTTTTCCATCTTCCAGGTCTCAGGCTACAATTATTCCTATTCCAAACCGTGGACAAGACCACTCAGATCCTACTAATTATTGACCAATAACCTTAACAAGTTGCATATGTAAAACCAATCAATGAACGCTTGGTGTGGTTTCTTGAAGGTAATAACATTTGAACAAATATACAATGTGGTTTCAGGAAAAATCGAGTCACAGTCGACCAGTTAGTAAAGACCTGATACATAAGTTCGAGATGCCTTTGCTGACGAAGAGTATGCCGTCTCTGTATGTTGACTTAAAAAAGCATAGAGTACCACATGGAAATACGGCATCTGAAAAGGTCTTTATGATATCGGTCTTAAAAAGCATTTACCAAATTCCATCAATACTTTTTTAAGCAATAGACATTTCATTGCTCGCTTAGGATTTACATTATATCGAATGGCGAAGCAAACAACGTGCAAACCGCAACCACAAATCCTCACGACATATACAAGTACGAGTGTAGGGCAACACGGACCTCCGACAAAGTGAAGGTAGGATCAGGTGCCATGGAGGAGCAAGCATCCTCTGCTGACCGGTCACACCCGCCGTGAGCCCTTAGTCGAAATCTTTAGACAATTTCGAATAAGAAATGGGCGCGCCACAAGGAAGTATTGTATCGGCTACATTATTTAATATAAAAATAAACAGTGTAGCGGAAGTACTTAGAACGACTTTTCTGGAAGTCCATATGCCTGAGAAACTACCGTTATGTCTAAACAAAATCTAAAATTCGGCTGATGTAAATGGATTTAAATTTCCCAGAACTAAAACCGCAATTCTGCATTTCTGTTCTAAACGGAAACGTTACGATTGCAGTTTGATGATGCTCCAATTAATGTTGTTAAATATGTTCTTGGGTGTCATGTTTGATGATAAACTTTCTTTTATTCCTTATATAACAATGTTTCAAAGAGAAATGTATAAACGCTCTTGATATGATTGAAGTTGTTGCAAACACAAAATGGAGAACAGTTAAACATACTCTTCCACACCTGTATCACTCTCTAATCTGATCTAAACTAGACTACAACTGTATAGTGTATGTAGTGGTAAGACCATCTTACATTAAAGCTCTCGATGCGATCCACTATTACGGACTTTGACTGTGCACAAGACCTTTTCGAACCTCTCCTGTAGATAGTTGTATATTGAGGCAAACGAACCACCTCTCGATGTACGTAGAATAAAACTTACCTTACAATACATAATTAAATTAAAAACTACTGCTGACAGTTCTATATTTCACTGTGTTTTCCATCCGCAGTTTGAAGATTTATATGACGAAAACAAGATATGCATAAAATCATATTGGTCTACAAGTAAAAAAAAATATAATCTTCAACATGAGAAGAACATATCCCTTGCTGGGGCCTTCAACTCGACATTTACATATATCGACGACGTTTTATCTATTAGCATTAACCATAGCAAATTCTATAGTCATTATGACGATGAAAAGGCTATGTAACGAACAGTATTCGATCTCGCAATTGCTATAGAAAATACAAATCAGAGAGATGGGCAAACACGGACCCCTGGACATACCAGAGGAGGTTTGATTTGATTATCGAAGCATTATCTTATCTTTTTATATCTTGTATTATATCAATAGATTGGAACTTTCCTTTTCACCTTGAAAAACAATAGACTATTTATTGGTGATCTATGGAGACGTCACCATTACCGGTGAAGGGTTGCAAAATTTAGGCCTATGCTCGGCGCTCAGGGCCTTTGAAAAGGGAGGGGTCTTTATCGTGCCACACCTGCTGTGACATAGGACATCGGTTTTTGCGGTCTCATCCGAAGGACCGCCCCATTTAGTCGCCTTTCACGACAAGCAAGGGGTACTGAGGATCTATTCTTACAACCCGGATTCCCACGGGTAATTAAACAATATATGATCAATTAATCACTCATATATAAAATCAAGAAATTCATTTCTAAATTAAGGATTATCTCCTTCATGCATAGCTCTGATCCTTAGCCGGATTTGGCTCCAGTATTTGGTGGTGGTTTTTTTTGGTTTTTTGGTGGGTTTTTTTTTTTGTCTTTTATTGTTTGTTTGTGTGTGTGTGTGTGTGTGTGTGTGTGTGTGTGTGTGTGTTTTGTTGTTGTTTTTTTGTTTTGTTTTTTTTTTAGGTTTTTTTTATTGGTGTGTGTTTTTTGTTTTTGTTCTTACTGCTCTTCCAAGTTTGTTCTTATTTCGGATATCCAACATTTTTGACTTGAGACATTATTTGTGGAAATGCGCATCTGGTGCATCAAATTTGGTACCATGTATGTTATATGTATAGTATAACTAAAGGGTCGATGCCTCTGCTGGTGGACTATTAGTCCCCAAGGGTATCCACCAGCCCAGTTGCTAAGTACTTCGTTACTAGCATGAATTACGGATAAATATTTGCTGTGATAAAATTAAGAAATTCATTTCGAAATGAAGAATTATGCATAGCTCTGATCCTTTGCCGGATTTCATTCTTTATCCATATGAACAAGAAGTTCTCATGTTTTGTTCCCTTATTGGTTATGCTTGCATCTCACTGTCTTAATTAAGAGATAATATATTCAATTCCCATCACTACTGCACTGATAGTAGTGTTAATCTTCATATATACTAACTGAAAATTCATTATTTATATATTAACAAGTAGTTCTTGGATTTGTGTAATTGTTATTATGTTTCCTCTGATGGTCTTAAAGTTTTGTCTGACTTACGAGATAAAGGGTTCAATTTCCATCACTACTACTTTGCCAGTAGTATTAATTGGAAGGTCTCCAGTGTTTAGCTACTGAGTCATGCTTTGTCCTTATGAACAAATAGTTCATGTACTATTGTAATTGAAAGTAAGTGTCATACGAACTATAAGATCATACAAAAACGTGTAGGTCAGCTTTATAATGAATCGGGCTCAAAGATCTGATGATCCTTGAGTCGGGGGTTCGAATCCCACTGTGGGACGTGGGTGCCGGTCTTTCGGATGAGACCGTATAAACCGAGGTCCCGTGTCGCAGTAGGTGTGGCACGATAAAGATCCCTCCCTGCTCAAAGGCCCTGAGTGCCGAGCATAGGCCTAAAATTTGCAGCCCTGTCACCGGTAATGGTGACAGCCGCCGGATAGCTGAAAAATTGCTCAGGCGGCTATAAACAAACAAACAAACAAAACTAAACCTTGGAACTTTGTTTAGATGTTTAGTATATTCGTTATTATTATTTGTTGCATTTTGTTTTATTTTACTTATAATAATTTGAAACGGATCAATGCTGAGTGTTAAAATTTTGATTTTTATTGCAATGTTAATAAATACTGCTGTCAATTAAAACTCGAATTCTATGTGACAGATAGTGTGTTGAAGTATAATGCAAATATAGAACTTTTTCTGCCATGATTGGAATCAATGGTGGTACTGATACTATTAAAACACCATCATTCCACATCAATGTGCACTGCATAAATTGAAGAAAGTATTCAAGGTTTAATAAATATTGAAGGTATACGTTAGGAAATAATATCTCCCTCATGCATAGCTCTGATCCTTTGCCGGATTTGGCTCCACTATTTGGTATTTTTGGTTCTTTCAGCTCTTCCAAGTGTGTTCGTATTTCGGATTTTCAACATTTTTGACCTGTGCATCACTGAAGAGACATTATTTGTCGACACGCGCATCTGGTGCATCAAAACTAGTACCGTATATGCTTGCTTACAGTAAAACATCCAAATATGAAACAGATATGGAAGAATGTGATATCTTTTATATAGAGTTAACTGGCATATATTGAATCATATGTAAATATTGTTGATGTATAAAACGTCGAGGTATCTAAATATGAGTTTAAAGGCCACAAGACGTTTCTTCTGCTCAAACGGAAGCTTTTAAAGGAATTGTAGCTTATCAGAATACTAAAGCAAGCCAGTCTATAAAGCACAATTTATGTCCATGGAATTTCCAACTGACTCAACCCCGTGGGGATCCGGATTCTTAGAATGGATCCTCAGTGTCCCTTGCTTGTCGTAGGAGGCGATTAAATGGGGCGGTCATTCGGATGAGACCGTAAAAATCGAGATCCCGTGTCACAGAAGGTGTGGCACGTAAAACATCTCTCCCTGCTCAAAGGCCATGAGTGCCGAACATAGGCCTAAATTTGCAGCCCTTCACCGGCAGTGGTGGCGTCCAATATATAATAAATCAATCAACCATGTCTATCTATCTATCTATCTATATATATATATATATATAGAGAGAGAGAGAGAGAGAGAGAGAGAAAGAAAATATACATGTGAATGAAATATACATATATATATATATATGTGTGTGTGTGTGTGTGTGTGTGTGTGTGTGTGTGTGTGTGATAATGCAAAGAGTATTTCTCGTAATTATTGTAGCATTGTATAATCGGTTCCCAAACGAACTTTTCCTTATATATTTTGTGAAAGATAATTTAGACTTTAGACTCCGTTATTTTTGGGGAAATATTTTATACATTTCTTTCTTTCTATTTTCAAGTATTTGAGTTTAGGTTTGTATGGCACTCCATATGGTTTATCTATATACTTCAGTCCTCGCGGTTTTTATGCTAGGACCTTTTATTCGTGTAGATGCAAAACAAAGTATACTGCAACGTGATGATTTCTGACAATATCCCCCAAAAAGGTTCTACAAACCATAGGCTAAGAAAAACACCTTACATAAGATTGTGATGGGCGTATTAAATTCCATGTTTAGTGCCCGTGTCAGGATTTTGTTTCCTTTTTTAATTTGAGAGTTATCCTTAGGCTAATTGGGCTTCAGTATTTTTCTTTTAGTTCTTTCGACCATTCCAAGTTTTTTTTATTATTTACAATGTCCAATATATGTGACTTGAGCATCATTGAAGAGTCATTATTTGTCGAAATGCGCATCTGGTGCATCTAAATTGGTACCACGGTACCATTAATGTTTTATCATAATAGAGTTTTATATTCCTACTAAATTTCTCTAGTCGGCGAGAGTTCGATTCTCGCTCGCGCCGATATATGTGAGAAAGTTTGCCAGTTTACTTTCGGGAGGTCGGTGGTCTCTTCCCGAATACATCGTATCTAGGTTCTCTCCTCCACCAATAAAAAGTGGACGCCACCAGATAACTGAAAAATTATTAAGTAAATCAACAAACAATTAATCAATCAATCAATCTGATTCAATACGCAGGAAAATATTTTGTCAATTTATAAACCGAAGCTGACTGCTGACAAATCAGTGCGTGTTGTAGAAGTTTTAACAATTTTGTTTACAGTCGGCACATTGCTGATTCTATGTAAATTATAATGATAAAATTTGCAAATACAGCCTGTCGTTTAGTCTAATGTTGTCCGACATGTTTCATACCAATTATTAGGCCGTTCTTTCGTAATTTCGACCAATGAATATTTCGGATCACAGGCGGATGAGACCAGTCAACAGTGAATGCCTACTCTTCCTAGGCATTTGATTCAACACCTCGTGTTTTAATGTGTTTACCCTGAGTATTGTTAGTATTTTCCAGATTCCTAGTGAATCTTTAGATTATCAATAGTCCCTAAAGTGTTCTTTTGCACTTGACCTGTAAACGCACGGTTAAAGAACGCAAAGCGAACTGTGTTGAACAGAAGCAGAACTCGAACGGAGCGCAAATGCATATGCAAAGTGAATGGTGAACGCAAGATGAAAGATTACTTGGAATATTTCATATTTTCCTTACATCGTACTTATTTCATAATGTGATAAGGAAGTCGTCTACTTCAGGTATATTGGATTCGTTTATATTGAACTATCCATTATATTAAAGTAAAAGTAAATCCCCAGTAACATTATTTATATCGTGCAGTACTTTGGATATATTGAACAACTGCATGTAGATAGATATAGTTGGAATATGATAAATTAAACAGCAATTAACGATAAGTAAAAATAACTAATGGAAAATTTCATAAGTTGTTTAGCACTTTTAACGATGACCATTTATAGCTGATCGCTTCAAATGCTGAAGTAAATCATTCCACATTGACTTATTACTGCATTAATTAATAGTATTTCAAAGCCTATTTGTAATTAATTAAAACTTCCTTTATCCTTTTTGTTCATACGTTACAACCGCCGTGAGCCCTATATCTTGATCAGGTAAACGAAGTAGTCCGCAATTAAAATTATTTTGTAAGGAACGGCCTAGAAGTTGATATGAAACACGTCAGATAGCATTTGTCCTAATGACAAGTTCTGTTTGTAAATTGTATTGTGAAAAACGACTGTAGAATTAGCGTAATTCAGACTTAAACAAGGCTGTTGAAATCCCTGTAACATCAACTTATTTGTCAGTAGCCTGGGTTAAATGAAAAACTGACCATATGCAGAACATACACTTGTATATCCTATCAGTTGAGAGACAAACACTATATGCAGGTGATGATCGAAAATGGTACATAAATGGGCAAAGTTATTTTGGATAAACTGAAGTCGTCCCGTTTGTCATAAAGTTGAGTTGTTAGTTCGCAGGTATCATCTTTGTTCCTTAAAATGTCCAGGTATGTGGTATTTTTTGTTTTGAGTTCAATGGCATATATGGAATCGACATATGAATGAATATGGGTATTGTTAACAGATAAAACGTCATCGATATATCAACATCTCGAGATCAACGTCACAAAACGAGAGCTGTTCGCTTCTCATATAGAAGCTTTTGAATAAATTCTGCGTCGTAAGGATAAAGAGGCACAATTCGTGCCCATGAAAATTCCAATAGCCTTTTCGAAGTCATTATCACCAAAGGCTGGTAGATATTGTCATTGGAGAACTTCAGCATCCTTTCAATATCAACTTTGTACCTAGAATTCTGATGTGGGAGGAATTACAAATTTTCTTTTTCGCATATGAAACATTTCTTTGAATAGCAGTATTCAGAAAGACAATGCATTCTTGAATCGTGATTTGTTATAGTTATGCAGTTTGTATCTCTTTCGCCGATCAAATTTTGTCGAGTATGGGTGTTAACCCATGCAGCGTCGTCCGTTATATTAGGCATGCCGATCCAAAATGAAACTTCTTCTGTAAAAAAAGAGAGTACGTCAGTAGTTTTCTATATGAGGGCTTACCTCTTGTATAATCATTTCTGGAAAGGCATTTTGTTGGTATTTAATCTACAAGAGAGCTTGATATAACTTAGAAGAACTGTGGACTGGACATAAATCTACATTTCACTTCGCTATGCATATTCACATATTCCTTTAACGTACTTTTTGACGCGATCATGGATATTCCCTGTAGAAGGCGAAATTCTATTTCGGTGTTTATCACCGCAAGTTTGGACTGGAAAGCTGCACATTTTGTCTAAAACAAAAACATAATTTACTTTGCTAACCGTCAAGTACTTTAATACCGATTCTATGTTTTTAAAATTTGACAGGTACTGTACTTCGTTATGCAAAACCAACCAAATGGTTTGCAATGAAATGTCAATACACACCTTCGCCTCTTCCCAAGTCGCCACTGCGTCAGAGTACAGGTAACATCCATTTTCAAACTCTGTCCAGTCACCATCGCAAGCTTGAGTTTATATGTAATAAATACATCTGATACTTAAAAGGATCGTTCAAAGCCGTAACAATGTCTACCTTTGTTAGCTGACCTATTCTTATATTCTTGTGGAGCAGAATTCATTCAAGTTTCTATATGAGAAGGAAAAATCTCTTGCTGTGACCTTCAACTCAACGTTTAGTTTTATCGGTGATGTTTTATTAATAACGATGATTATGTTCATTCATATGTCGATTCAATATATCCCAGTGAACTTGAAAATGTTACATATCATTGTAATATTTGTGTATGAAGTTCGACATAGAAATATTTTCATTTTCCTGACATTTGAAATACCCAGAAAATATTTAAGCGTCCTTCTTCAAATATTATCTGATGTGTTTCATTCCAATTGTTAGACCTTTCTTTACACACTCGTTTTGACTACGGATTACTTCGTTGCTCACAGCGGGTGTGACCGATTGAAGGGAATGATTACCTCCTTTCAATCACGTGATCTCACGTTTGGTATGTCCAGAGGTCCGTATTTGCCAAACTCTTAATTTTGTATTCCTTATAGCAGTTCTGAGATTAATCACTGTTCGTTATTTTCACCTTTTCTCTACTGAAATTTGATGGTGAAAAGAAAGAGTTGCTACCTGATTCTTTTATTAATCCCACCACATGTTCCACATTCACCGATCAATCATGTTGCATAAAAATACTTGATAATACAAAAGTGAAGATAACAAACACTGGTCGGTCTCATAACTCCTAAAAGGAATACAAAATTAATGGTTGGAAAATCATGGACCTCTGGACATATCAGGTGGGATCAGGTGCCTAGGAGAACTAAGCAGCCCATGCCGACCGGTCATACCTGCGGTGTGCCATATTGATCAGGTAAACGAAGTAATTCGTTGTCAAAATCTGTGTAAAGTATGACCTAACAAATGGTATTTAATATATCAGACAGTATTTGACCCAATTAAAGGTTGTAGTGGCAAACTAGATCGCTATAACGACCATATATTTTGCAAAACTGACCTTAAAGGTGTATGGGACTGACGATGTTGAAATTACCGATCAATTCCGAATGACGTCAATAAATCCTATGTCGCTCACCACTTCAGTTTGATTCTGAGTGCATTTTGAATAACATTTACAATGCAATTGATTTTAGAGATATATTTTACATGAGATAAAAATATTATCAAATTCAAAATAAAAACAAATCGCGTAAATTATTTTTCGGCAATGTAAACAGCGTGTTGTCGTATCAGACATCACTCATTGAAATGCGGGAAAAACGCGCATTTCAGTCTACCAAAGCGATCTAGTAATATTTATTTGGCTCACAGAAAACGATGGTCAGCTGTCTCACCAAGATACCAGACGTCGGATCACCTGTGTACGCAGACACACGACGACTCCATGAGTCACTCAACTCCATTTGAAAACAATCTCTTCGGGTGTGTCAATTACAGTTAAAAAGATTAATGCCGAGTACGCACGTGTGTCTGATGCGAAAAAATATGTTGCAGTGCAAATTTAACCAAATATGCCAGGAATGTCGATGCTTGTAAGTGATATTGAACTAAGATACGGAAGCTTTTCAGCTGCCTGTTTTATAAACTTGATTTGTATTATAAAACATATACGGTTTAGTATGTTAAGCTAAATTATTTAGCGAAATCTATAAAGTGTATGAGACAAACACCTGAGTATGAATGTGTTGAAGTATTTGACAAATTTACATGAGAAGAAAAAATATCTTGCTGTGGTCTTCAATTCGACATTTAGATATATCGACAACGTTTTGTCTATTAACAATGATTATTTTTATTCATATGTCGATTCGATATATCCCAGTGAGCTTGAAATAAAAGACACCACAGAGTCTTCACCTCTGCTTCATACTTAGAGATTTTACTGAAAATAGATGCCGGTGGCAAACTAACAACTCAACTTTATGTCAAACAGGATGATTTCAATTTCTCCATCGTCAACTTCCCTTATTTATGTGACAATATTCCATCATCATATGGTGTTTATACCTCCCAACTGATTCGATACTCAAGAGATTGTTCTACATATAATCAGTTTTTAAATCGAGTCAGACTACTGAAAAAGAAGTTGATGTTACATTAGTTTGTACAGTCTCGTTTAAAGTCAGCATTTCGCAAATTTTATAGTCGTTATAACGATCTAGTTTGCCAGTACAGCTTACCATTAAGTCAAATGCTGTCTGATGTGTTTCATTACCAATTGTTAGCCGTTCTTGACACACTGATTCTGACTTTGGATTGCTCCGTTTACCTGATGGAAATATAGGGCTCACGGCGGGTGTGACCGGTCGACAGGGGATGCTTACTCTTCCTGGGCACCTGATCCTACCTCTGGTATGACCAGGGGTCCGTGTTTGCCCATCTCGCTGATTTGCATTTTCTATCGGAATTACGAGATTGAATACTGTTAGATATCTTGACCTTTTCATGTAGTTTTTTTTTAAAAATACCTCTTTAGAATGGTGGGCTATAAAGGATACGTAATAAATTAGAGGCGTATCTATGGGGTTTGTTTTATATGGATTCCCTAATAGATGAGTAACATATTTCCTTGTTTAGTTATTTTTGTAATACAGAAAACAAAGACAAGGCACTCTAAATCTCTACCACTAGAAGTGCATACACATCATACGAACCCAGTGACATACTTTGATTGTTTTTCACATTGTGTAACATGATTGTATGTCAACATGAATGTGGTGAATCAATAATAAAAATTGTCATTTCGTTCACCTTAGTCTCAATTAATACTCATGTAAACAGCCAAGGTTCATTGTATATATTGATGTTTTGATTCTAGTAATTCAGAAGAAGAAAAATTCAACCCCCCCCCCAAAAAAAAGAATGAAAAACAAGTACTTTTATTATTACACAAGATATTACAATAAAATTATAATTACGTTAACCAGGTATTTTAGATCCCGCAATGGTGTATTTGATGTTCATTACCATGGAAGCGAAATTACAAACCTTTCTTTAAAAATATTACCTTATCTATTAAACTGCATACAATACTATCCATTTCATTAGTAGGGGCCTCCGTGGCCGAGTGGTTAGAGCATCACGATCAAAATTACAAGGCCTCTTACCTCTAGTCGGCTTGGATTCGATTCTCGCTCGCACTGATATATCTGAGAAAGTTTGCCAGTTTACTTTCGGAAGGTCGGTGGTCTCTTCCCGGGTACATTGTATCCGGGTTGTCTCCTCCACCAATAAAAACTGAACGCCACCAGATAACTGAAAAGTTTTGAGTGTGACAGAAAACAACAAAAATTTCATAAGTTATGGATTTTTTTAATTACTCTGATGTCAGTCCCACTCCCTTAAATTTTGACAGGTTTTCAATTACGATGTCTCCTACAATGGGATGATTGATGTTTTTTTACTTTGGAAACAAACTCACAAACCTATCTGAAAAATGACCTTCTCTGTTAAAATAAATACAATGCTACCCCTTTCACTCACATTTACAATTTTTTAATTACTCTGATGCCACTCACACAATTCCTTTTTGATAGGTTTTGAATTATGATGTTTCCATAAAGGATATGATTGCTATTTGTAACCATGGAAACGAACTCACCAGCCTATCAGTAAGATGACATTTTCTGTTAGATATAGTAGCGGAAAAAGAAACTGTGCATTACTTAACGTATTAAATATATAGAATAAAATGTTAATCAATAATTTAATTCAGTAGCATGATTCACAAATGTATTGTTTACAAATATGTGGAATTAATTGGGTTTACATCATAAAACGTCACTTGTAGGACGTAAGAAATACACTGGTACTTGAAAGACTATTCACAAACTTTATACCGCGTATGGCCACTGTTTGCGTTCACGCATGTTTGACACCGGCATGCCCATAACTCGATTATCGTTTCTGCACTTCCGGGCCGGTTGATGCACAGCAATGAAATTGACTCTGATTCAAATGATTGTGAGTGATTTGATTAACGTAATTAAATATCTGAGAGTTTCAAAAATATACGTAAACACGAAAGTAAAGAAGAATATCTAACCAATGTATTGCTATATATACACATCCAATGTTTTGAATTGCTGTAAGTGAAAAATCAGGCGAAGTTTGAACCAGGTGAGGCAGACGACTAAAAAGAGTTGCATGCCTTCTCTTCTCTTCACTCATAACGTAATTTTTTCTAATACGTGAAAGAGACGAAAAATAATATATTGGTTGATCTTTAATGCATATTTACAAAATATAAGTAGGAAAAAAATTAGTGTGTCTATTTCAGATCAGAATAAATAGAGTGATAAGGTGGGGTGTAAGTGGAATGATCATGATCCATGCCCCAAGTGCCTGCGGATAAACCCTCCGGCGACCGTCACTGCTGTCCAAATGAAATCTTGATTCATCATTGAACAAAACATTGACCCAGTCTTGAAATCGGTAACTCAGATGTCTCCGACACCATGCTAATCGTGCTGTTCGATGATGTTGAAGCAGTATTGGATGTATCGCGGGATGTTTAGGTCTGATGTTATGCTCACGCAAGCGATTAGTTCTTGCACTCACGCACCTAATATCGGGGATGCTGTCTGAAAACGATTTCGTAGATGCATGAATCTGATCTGGTTATCTTGGCGAACCGACGTCATACGGGGACGTCCTGAACGTGGTCAATCCAAAGTGTTGCCGAATTGTTGGAAACGTCTCCATAATGACCGGCTAGTGTTTCTGTGAACACCAAATTGTCGTGCAACAACGTTTTGGGCGATTCCAGCCTGCAACATTCCAACAGCACGAAGACGTTGATTTTCAGTTAGTCCTGGCATAGCACAGTTACAGTTTCTTATAATGCCAAAGTTATTTTCTGAACAAATCCAGTCTTCAAACATTTCTCGCACTCTTTGACACCAAAATTATTGTCTGAAATACCATGCGAATACGATTACGTCAAACACCAACATGTGCTTGCCCACCATGAGAATTCCGTGCAATTGAGTTGAGTCCAAGCCTATTGTTATTAATATCAATACCTGTATCGATTACTAACCGCTTATAAATATAAATACTATGCTTTGAGTTTTATGCTAAATTTACATATCATAATATTATTTTTCGTTAGTATATAACGCTAACTACTTTAATCGTTTTAATTTTTTTAATTGCGCTGATGTCAGTTTTATACTTCCTTTTAGACAAGTGGTCGATTTCAGTGGATTCTGATGTCTCCAGCAAGGGTAAGTTTGGTGTTCGTTGCCATGGAATGACTCACGAACCTATCTAAAAGGTCTTTTTCTAATAAAATAGGTACATCGCTGTCGATTTCATTTAATTTAGAATCTTTTAATTATTCTGTCATTCCCATACATCCTTAAACCAGACTGTTAAACCCTGCATCATCAATTTGTTTATCAGTCACCTTCTTTGATTTTACAACATATCAAATATTTGAAAATGTATTTTTACTCACCATTCGCTCTGGAGCATGCTATCATCAAACAAATCATGAGGTCACTAGTTTTCATTATGATGGTAGTTACAATCTGTAAAACTAAAGCAAACGAACTCCTTATCGAAGAAAAATGCATCAGCTGAGAAATGCCGAAAAATGCAATATATTTTACCTCCCTTGATTCAGCTTTTCAGATCAAAATTGATACAGTCAAACAAAAACATGCTATCATGAGATGTATACTGGGTAAAATAAGTCAGAGTCATGGATTATTTCATGGATTAGAATTATACATTTATACGTACATGACAGAATATATGAAACAAAAACGCTGACATCAGTTTCCATCAATTGTAATCAGAGATCTCGATTTCATTTATTGATTTTTGGGGTCATAGTGCACAAAACAGTATGTCACTGAATGACGTGAAAAAATCTGCCATGAAAGATAACTTCAATTTTACACAACATGTCCAAAATTGACTCGGAGTTCCATCAATACTTGGTATGACCTCCGTTTGCTCTCAGAACAGCCTGCATTGCATACTCATTATTATATCCACAATGTTCTGTTGTGTGCGATTGTTCCATTCCTCTCTCAGCGCGTTTTCAAGGTCATCCAACGTCTGTGTTTGGTTTGAACGCTGTGAAAGTTGATGCTGATCCCACAGATGCTTGATGGAATTCAGGTCCGTTGAGACAGCAGGCACTCCATACACTCGATAGTTTCCCCCTGCAGATACACCTGAACCACATGAGTACGATGGGGACTGGCGTGATCGTTGCACCTGGAAACCTGACGACTGGGTGATTAATTTCATCTCTGTATCGGAGAGTAGTCAGTGCGCAGTTCCTGATTGCTACCATGTCCGTGCAACCCGCCAGAGAGATCCCACCTAAAATCATCACAAAATCATCCCCAAACCGATTGTGCTCAGCCACCAATGCCTAGTTGTAACCTCTCTCTACACACGTCTACGTCCATCGTGGAAGTCCAAACAGAATCTGGACTCATCTGTGAACAGTACCGGTTCCAAACGTCGTCTATCCCAATTCACATATTGACATGCAAATTCCAAGCGTGCTTGTCGATGACATGGGTGAAATCTGGAACGTACTACTGGCCTGTAAGCCCTGAGATTAATAGCATGAACTCTGTTTCTCAAAGTCGGGGACGTAATATGCAGGCCTGTGGCATCATTAGACTGACGAGTTAGTCTTAGAGCAGGTTTAAAATGCTGTCTCCGGGCCAACGTTACGATGTATCGATCTTGGTGCTGCATTATGTTATGGGGTCTGCCACTCCTAGGCCTCCCACTGACTGTACCAGTCCCCTGAAATCGTGTCCAAAGTCTAGGGAAGACACTCTATGACACCCTAACCGGATAGTAACTTATCGTTGGGTTTGCCTAGACTGAAGTATTCCGATTGCTTGATTGCGCTCATCTGCCTGTAAATGACGTCTTTGTGGTGGCATACCTTTACTTGGTCACATTCAATCGTTGTTCTCTCTATCAATAACGCAATGTTGTCTGCTGATTGATTGTCTGCCATACACAACTACTCAAACTGTACCACATTTTTATCGTGCTGCTCATGGGTACGTGTAAATTGTGAAGAAGCATAAGTGAACAGGATTGAAGTCACAAAATGTTTTCTAAATCCATGTATATATGGTATTTCACAAAATACATCTCACAAAAACTTTCCCACGATCCCCAACTTTTATTGTCCAGTGCATTTTAATTCTTTTTATTCTTTGATTTGCTACAGTACACATTCGCAATATGTTATACTGCAAATAGTAATCCACTGATTTACTACAAATAAACTTGATACTTAAAATTTAATTTAAGAACAAACCTAACGTTATTAAATTACTACAGTGTAACCTTTGATGCACCTCTCAACAAGTGTAACGATTTTGATTCTGTAAATTACTATGGAAAACTTTGATCTACTTGTGTAGCTACTTTAAATTGATGAATTTGTTCATTTACAAATTAAGTTCTTCATAATATTTACATCCATATATATAATACTTGAACAAAATGGACATTACGAATTCTCTATTTATTAAAGTAATACCTTTCGCATAGTGAAACGTTGGATACCTTCGTCAACTATAAAATATCAAAGTTAGGACTCATTTTGTCTATATAATGTTTGAATAGTAAAACCACAGACATCCTCTTGATTCAGAAAGTTAACTTTGGAATTTGTTTTTACACGACAAAGGACACTTAAATATGATATACTGGCAGATACGTATAAGATAGTAGAACCGTCGATAGCCCTTCCACGGAATTACTCACTCAGCTCTAAAATTCAATAATTTCATGTTCAATAGTGATAACAGACTTCAGATTAGCTGCACTGTTAAAGTAATCAAAATGGCACTATCAAATTTCAACACATTAATGGGAAAACTGGAAAGCAGCCTTCTTATGTAATCACCGTTTAGACCCTAGGCTGACTGCGTTTGATAGATAACATTCCTACCAACTGAGACCGTTCTTTGTCACTGATTTTACGGATGTGACCAGTCACAGAGGATTCTTACTCTTGTCTGGCTCTTGATCTGACTTCTGGTATGCCCAGGGGTCCATGTGTGCCATACTATTAATTTTGCATTATTTAAAGGAGTTATGAGCTTGATTGATCACTGTTCGTTATCTTCGTCTTTTCATTGATATATTAATTTCTTTCAAAAAACCTCATAGAAGTAATTAACTCTGGTTCCGATAAAACTTGTATGAAAATTAACATGATATGCATGCAATCATTGTGAGTATGTCGTTACTGGTAATGTAGATATAGTTAAAAATGAAGACCTAAAATAAAGTCTTAAATTCAGAAAACCTCGGTCTTTCAATTGGCAACAGAAATTTCATCTCTATTATGTCGAAGATTATGCCAGACAATAGGTTAAATCTGAAAAGATACCTTGTCTGATTGGATAAAACATATAAGAGGAATATTAAAATCCCGTATCAGACATGTCAAAACAAAAATGTGTACCATCTATCCTTCTGTGTTTAGTAAACCAGAAGTGATCAATGAGGTAGATAGGTTACATGAGGAATATGTTTTGTTTCCAGCTGACAAAGCTTGCAACAACATGGTATATGCAACAACATTGTATTTCTTTGTAAGGATCATTACTACAACTGCATTTTAAACGAACTTGGCATTAATTCCTCATTTATTAATTGCACTTATACTCCAACTGCCCTTTCAAAAGATGAATTCTTCAAAATCATGCGTCTGTTTCAAATACATTTAATATCCCAGTCAATGAAGTGGATGAATATCAATTACCGTACCGTCACTCTACTGGAACCTCAAACTCCACAAAAACCCTTACAAACAAAAATACATTGCAGGATCCAGTACTTGTTCTACAAAAGTATTAACTGCTGTGAAGGAGAAAGCTGAAACGTATTGTGCCACTAAATATGCCAGAAGTGGTATAAATCAAATATGGATTCTTAACAAATTCTAAAGAACTTTTAGTGAATTTGAAATCACAAAACTTCTCAAATTCGCAACATTAAAACGTATGATTTTACATTTTACACGATCATACCTCACGATCAGTTAAAGATTACATTTTATGACATCATAGACAGTTGCTTCTTCAACAAAAATAGTAAAAGGAAATATTCATATCTTGTGATCAGTCATTCCAAAAAAATATTTTGTTAAACACCGCTCTGACTCCACGCACAAGTACTCAGAAATTGATATTAAAAAGATTTAGAGTTCCTTATTGAGAATATTTTCGTAGTCTTTGGCGATCAGGTCTTCCAAATGTCTGTTGAAATTAACATGGGCACGAACTGTGTTCCTTCGTTAGCTGACCTGTTTGTATATTCTTATGAAGCAGAATTCATTCACACTTTTCTACATGAGACGAAACAATCTCTTGTTGTGGTCTACAATTCGACATTTAGATATATCGACAACGTTTTGTCGATCAACAATGATTATTTCCATTCATATGTCGATTCTATATATCCAGTGAATTTAAAATACAAGACACCACAGAGTCTTCCACTTCTGCTTCGTACTTAGATATTTTAATGAAAATAGATGCCGGCGGCAAACTAACAAATCAACTTTATGACAAACGGGATGATTTCAATTTCTCCATCGTCAACTTTCCTTATATATGTGGTAATATTCCGTCATCACTTGCATATGGTGTTTTTATCTCTCAACTGATTTGATATGCAAGAGATCGTTCTAACATGGTAAGTTTTTCAACCGAGTCAGGATACTGACAAAGAAGTTGATGTTACAGGGGGGGGGGGGGGGGGGGGGGGGGGGTTGTACAGTCTCGTCTAAAGTCAGCATTTCGCAAATTTTATGATTGGTTATAACAATCTAGTTTGTCAGAACATCTTACCATTTAGTCAAATGCTTTCGGACGTGTTTCATACCAATTGTTAGGCCGTTGTTGGCACACTGATTCTAAGTATGGATTGTTCCGTTTATCTGATCGGTATATTGAGCGCATGGTGGGTATGACTGCTTGACAGGGGATGCTTACTCCTTCTATGCATCTTATCCCACCTCTGGTATGATCAGAGGTCTGTGTCTGCCCATCTCCCTGATTTGTATTTTCTATAGGAATCACGAGATTGAATACTGTTAGTTATCTTAGCCTTTTCATTGATTGATTGTAGGTTTCCGCCACACTCAAACATTTTTCAGTTATCTGGTGGTGGCCGGGTTTTATTGGTGGAGGAGAGAACCCGGATACAATGTACCAAGAAAAAGACCACCGATTTTTCAAAAGTAAACGGGCAAACTTTCTCACATATCGAACCCGCGCCTACTAGAAATGAGGCCTTATGATTTCGAGAGCGATGTTCTAACCACTCAGCCTCGGTGGCCCTCCCCTAAATTAGGCTCCTCACCTATATATGAAGTGCTATGAAGGAGAAACTTCAAATGCAATGTGCCATTAGATATGCCAGAAGGGTTGTAAATCAAATGTGGATTCTAAAATATTCTAAAGAACTTTTAGTTAATTTGAAATCGCAAAACTTTTCTGAAATCAACAACATAAAAACGTATGACTTTTCATCACTTTACACGACCATACCTCACGATAGATTAAAGACTAGACATTTTGACGTCATAGACAGTTGCTACGTCAACAAAAATTATTTTTTAAAAAATCATTCATATCTATTCAACAGTCATCCAACACATTTTTGTTTAGCAAATTATGTGGTGTTAAAACGATCTAGTTTGCCAGTACAACATTCTATTATGTCAAATGCTCTCTGACGTGTTTCATACCAATTGTTAGGCCGTTCTAGGCACACTGATTCTGACTACAGGTTACTTCGTTTACCTGATCAAGATATAGGGCTCACGGCGAGAGTGACCGATCGACAGGGGATACTTAGTCTTCCTAGTCACATGATCCCACCTCTGGTATGTCAAGAGGTCTGTGTTTGTTTATCTCAAGGACTTATATTTTCCATAGGAATTATGAGATTGATCACTGATCGTTTTCTTATAGTCTTTTCAGCAACTATAAAATGTCCGCCCTGTTTGAGTCTGTCTAAGTTTTATATATGGTTATGATTTTTTACAATTGTTAGGGGTTTTATGACGTTAGGAATTCAGTATAGGTACAGTAACTCATATTCATTCGTCCTATTGATATAAATGTGTTTTGAACGGAAGGTGATTTGGAGCAATTTCAATTTTTCAAGGGAAGTTGGAGTATAGTTAGGATTACCAATGTGGAATTAATGACAAGTTCGTTTAGTTGTGGGATACTTACTCCTTCCACCTCTGGTATGTCCAGGGGTCCGTGTTTGCCCATCTCTCTGATTTGCAGTTTCTATAAGATTTACGAGATTGAGTACTGTTCGTTATTTAAGCCTTGTCTTGTAACAATGAGTCTTCCAAACAATGACTGTGTTGTTATAACCTTTGCCAATTGGAACCAAAATATATTCTTCAGGTATACCAAGTTCGTTTAAAATACAGTTGTAATAATAACCCAATGTTTTTACAAGCTTTGTCAGCTGGTACGAAAATGTATTCCTCATTTAACCTATCTAATTCTTTTATAACCTCTGGTTTACTAAATGCAGAAAGATTGATGGTATGCTCGTTTGTTTTGCTGTGTCTAATACGTGGTTTTAATACTCCTCTTACACTTATCCATTCTGACAAGGTATCCATATTTATCCCTCTGTCTCGCTTAATCGTCAACAGAATTCATAGGCACGAATTGTTTTCTTTCGTTAGCTGACCTGTTTCTATATTCTTATGAGGTAAAATTAATCAAAGCTTCTACATGACAGGGAAAAACATCTTGCTGTGGCCTTCAACTCGACATTTAGATACCGTATAACGGGTTATATTTCCTGCTATGATATTTTTTCTGAAGTTATCCAGTAGAATTTGGTAAACTCATTACGGGTTCAAAGTATTTCCGTATGAACGACATAGTGGAAATAGTGAGAAATGTATCGGAGGTAATCACTAATAACTACTGATGTTTTCTACTGTATGAAGAGCTGTATCAGGGGAAATAACTCTACAGGAAAAAATCGTTAGAATTTTACGATTATAATTTTACTATAAAACTACTTAACTAAAATAAGTAAACATTAGCAGCAAGTTAAATATACCCGTTATGCGGATATACTTTAAACCCGTAATGAGTTTACCAAATTCTACTGGAAAACGTCAGAAAAATTCCTACGGATATCATACAGAAAATCAACCCAGCAGTCAAGGACGTTTTATCTATAAACAATAATCCTTTTCATTCATATGTCCTTCAATATATCCCAGTGAACTCGAAATAAAGGACACAATAGAGTCTTTAACATCTGCTTCGTTCTTATTGGAAATATATGTTAACGGCAAACTATACTGGACAAAAAAAGTTAAGGATCATGATTTCAGAATTAATTTATTCATAACAAAACCAAATAAATTATGTTAAATATATACTTAAAATGTTCAACGACAATCGAACAATACATTTTAAACCTGTTTTTACAAATTCATCAATACATTAAGCAGCCAGAGCAACCATTGTCAGGTACCCCCCCCCCCCAAAAAAAAAACAGTTTGAAAATCGGTATGAGCAACAATAACAATTTCCATTACAAATGATTGAATCTTTATATAGGCAATATCAATAGGGTGTATGTCCACCCTGAGCCTGTATAACGGCACGACAACGCCTCTGCATACTTCTGATGAGCCTGCGGAACGCAATTTGTGGCAACCTTGCCCATTCCTGCTGTAAAGCTAACGTAAGCTCCTGGCGGTTTGTCGGAAGTACAGGGCGTCTGGAAAGAGCTTGCTGCTACATGTCCCAGGCATGTTCTATTGAATTTAAATCCGGAGAACAACTCGGCCAATCCATACGTTCAATTGTCTCTGTAGCAAGGTAGTCTGTCACTATACGTGCTCTTTGGGGACGAGCATTATCATCCATTAACACAAAGTCGTTGCCTATAGCTCCCGCATAAAGGTCTCACAATTGGATACAGTATCTCGTCCCTGTAAATTGCACCGGTAAGATTGCCATTAATCATGTGCAAGTCAGTACATCCACCAATACTGATTCCGGCCCAAATCATCACAGAGTCACCTCCAAAACGATCATGCTCTGCTACACAGAACGCTCTCCACGCATGCGCCATACACGCCTACGACCGTCATGAAAGTCCACGCAGAACCGTGACTCGTCTGTGAAAAGAACAGGCGTCCAATGACGCAGTTGCCAGTTTATGTGATTTTGAGCCCAATTGAGTCGTGCTACACGATGTCTTCTCAAAATGGGACGAACAGCAAGTCGATGAGCCCTAAAGTTAGCAGCATGAAGTCTCTGTCTGAGAGTTTGTAGTGTTATGCGCACCCCACTTGCTGCATGAAAGTCAGTATTGAGTTGGACAGCACTCTGAAACCTGTGTCTGCGAACCATAAGTGACATATAGCGATCCTGGCGAGCGGTTGTGGACCTTGGACGACCTAATCTCGGTCTCTCAGAAACATTACCTGTCTGTCTAAAACGATTCCACAACCTTGAAATCACACTTTGGGACACATTAAAATGTCTAGAGACAGTTCTCTGGATAAAGATGTGCAAAAAACAATTGGACCGTCCACCAAATAGTTCCTTCCAGGTTATTATTTGTTGACAGTTCTATCGAGTATATTTTTACTTTTTATTGATTATTTTTATCATTATTATTTTTATTATTATTATTATAGACTATTTTGATTCATATTATATATCTATAATATTTCAGATAAAGCTATTTGCACACTGAATAACATATAAAACGAACAATATTTTCCTGTATTACTCAATAAGATCACTTTTACTTACAACTGACGTTCACGTCCCTTTGACCTTCTTTCATTATTTGTTCCTTAAATAGGTCCAGATATCTAAAGATCACGTTGCTCGTAATATGTCCAAATGATCGGATCGGACGTGTGTTATCACGTTCGATCCATTATAAGAAAAAAGCAACCATGTAGTATATTGTAGACATATTTTTTATTTTGCTTGTTGTTATTGTTGTCCTGCAGAAGAGGGGGGGGGGTTGTCCTGAAAAATCGACAGTTTTCATTGTTTGTGTCGTCTGCTAATATTTTTTCCCTTTACCTATTTATCTCGTAGATCAGACGCTTTTGGATATTAGTGTCGTTGATGCTTCTTTACATACATACATATATATTGTCTAAGGATATTGGAAATAGGAATATGAGATTTTGATATTCCTCTGATACCTTTTAACCATTCTCCAAGGTATCAATTTAATACCTTTCACCGTATGGCATAATATGAAACATAATTTATAATTAAAATGAGGTACATTTAACAATTAAACGTTTAGAGATCCCCGAATGTTGAACCTATCAAAACGCGTCATTTTGTATTATATCAACATCATCACCAGTAGTGACGTATCCAGCTGGACAAAACTTGCAAACTTAAGAACACGTGGTAAGATGGTCTAAATCTAAGCACAGTAAACCTGGGTGCAATAGTTAAAATGAAGTTTTAGAAAATATATGGTGAAACTTTAAATCTCATTGAATACAAGACTGAACGTTTTTATTACGAAGGAAGTTGTTTCTGTTAACGGCATCTATTCCTTTGCTCGCAGTAATGAAATTATTATAATAAATTGCTGCATAATCAAAATCACCTTTTCCAGAAATTCTATGGTCATTAAAACAATCTAGTTTGACAGAACAACCTGTCATTTTCAGTCAAAATATAAGAATGTGTTTATAATTGATCACATTACACAATTAACCAGGCTGACGCTATCAGCAATCAATGAGCAGAAACCCTAGATTTGATCTATTTCTTAGGCCAAACCACTTTCAAAATAGTAGGTAATAGCATGTATGCTTAAAAAAAACCTTTAATGTGACACGTGCCTCTTCCTATTTCCTCAATGACACTATCTAAGTAATATTGGATATTGCGTCTGTTGGAATTTCCATAG